>JAWPHD010010106.1:0-70000 GCA_037043455.1 Cyrtodaria siliqua | reverse complement strand
AAAATAGCCCATAATGATACAATTTCCTTTTTTTTTGTATGTTCCCAATAATAGAATTTTTTAAAACTTTCTCAGCACATAGTTTAACATATATAAAAACAAAATGTGCAATAAAAATGATAGGTCCCCATGCTTGTTTAGAAAAAGAATTTAAAACCCTACCCCTATGCTAAAAGGCCAAAATAAATATAAAACGATCGGACAGGGAAAGTAGCATTCAAAGAGGACAGTAAACCACAAAACACAGAAACAGACACGCAAACAGACAAACAAGAAGGCAAAAGCAATAATATATGCAAACGACATCACAAACACAAAAAGGGTTGACAATAGGGCTACCGCCTTGGAACGGTCAGTGGCAAAGTAGGCCACTGGGGAATTAAACCGGTTCTAGGGTGCACCAAACCTTACACTTACCATACTGTCATCCCATTAAAACAGGACAGTGTAAATAAAGAAATCCCCGCCATGATCTAATCTCTAACCAACAAGGCAGCATCAATAGGCAATATAAGTAAAACACAAATATGCTCGTGTAAATATAATACAAAAAAAACAATAGCCTAGAAAGCCACAATGAAGGTACTCAATGACTTTGCAGAAGCCAGAGCAGTAAGAGAATAAGCCATTAAGGGCACGGCAAGAAAGATCATGGACAAACATCAAACGCCACCGTCCCAATGGGCTTTAGGTAGGCGTCATCATAGGGTCCACAGCCTGTCTGGTCATCGTACAATTAAAGAGGAAAGCATAGTGGCGAACTGTAAAAGGGTCCACCACCAAGCATGCCAAGTTGTGTATGAAATTATATAGAAATGGTATATTTTTCTTTTTTGTTATGTTCCGAACAGAATTTGTTCAAACTTCCTAGCCACTTATTTGAACATATATTTAGACAATATATTCAATTAAATTTATAGGTCACCATGCATATTGAGATTTAATATTAATTTTGTTAACCGTACCATTATGCTTTTTTAATTGTTTTGGATTTTTTACAATATGCTATATTTTTTCCTATTTTATGTATCTAATAATAGGCTTTTATTTAAATAAAGACAATAAAAAATTCAAAAAAAAAATGAATAAATAAAAAATAAAATTCAAACAGAAAATTCAAAAAAAAAATTCAAAAAAATAAAAAAAAGACAAAAAGTACAATTAGACATCAAAATCAACATTCCTGTAAATTTGTAGGAAAATCCATCCAATAGTTTTAGAAGAGAAGTCGCCCAAAAAGTTGCGCATGGAAAACTACAGCAAATGCCTTTAAACAGTTATACTTTGCGGAGTAAAATCGATTGTACTCTTCCGTACAATGCTCCCTTTCATTTAAAGTTGATATACCTTTTATATTGATCAAAGCAAATATTTGTATAGTTAATGCTAGAGCATTCATGTTATTTTTTGAAGTTCGACATTGTATTTCAAAACTTTTCGGAGTTGTTAACATGAATATAATTTGACATTACTGACTAAAGCCCTTTACAATCGGCGCTACCTCAATACGTTCAAAGATAGTGCGTGCGATTGTAATTATGTGTAAGAAATAATATAGTTTTTTTTTTTTAGCCATTTATTTTATAGTATAATGTAAGGTGAACAGTATGGTAATAGTAAAATTGCATCACTCTTAGATACAAGAACCAAGAATACTTTTGTCTATATATTTAGGGCAAATTATTAAATAATGAAAACTTGTTTCTGATTGTCTGAATGTACAGTTTGGAGTGCGACAAAGTATCTTCCGGAAAGTGATGATGAATAAAACTGCATTTCTGGTTCGTTTCGATTTTCAAGAAAGTAATATGACACAGTTTAGTATAGCTAGACGTTTTGATTTAAACGTTAGGCGATTTGCGATTTTTCTTATGTCTTTTGATAAGAAATTCCAATCGCTAATCCCTGATGGGAAAAAACGATTTGTCGACATGATTTCTTTAGTTACAGATAGTAAGATCGTAGATAATATTTGGAATACGTTCCGATATAGTTTTGGATGTAAGGTTACTTTACAAATTTTAAAATAGTAAACGTTAGTCTGCCTATCTGCAAGTCGTTCCATAATCGCATATAGTATTGCTTGCTGCATATAGTACTGCTTGCTGCATATAGTATTGCTTGCTGTATATAGTACTGCTTACTGCATATAGTACTGCTTGCTGCATATAGTATTGCTTGCTGCTTGTCGCGACAACTCACGCTGCCTCGGTTTGTATCTGTTAATTGTTTAAACGATGCAAGTGTTTTATATCTTTCTAGAAAGCTCCTGTTAAGGGAAAGTTAAACTTTGTATCAATGTACGCATGCCTTACCGTTTCAAGCGAATATTTTGTTTGTGCGTATATGTATCAACTTCGTTCAAATATATAACATTCTTACATGTTGAATTTGGATGAACCGTTTAATGCTGTTGCGAGATATGGTAAAGGCTTCTGCTTTCTATGTGTCAAAGTCAACAAGGCACTGTTAAGACTCAATTTGGTTTACATGTGTACCAACAGCGTATAGTATGATATTAGTTTATATGTCGGATACTATATCGTTGATGAAACCAAGCAAACAATAAAAGGTCAGCTAATTCAATACGTTTACAAACATAATCATCTAATTGGTGTGATCATTTGTGACTCCCTTTTAACACTAATGACAGAACAAATATGCATAAGAGATAGAACAGAGTCAACCAAAAACACGCAGTAACACAAACAATTACAATTTTAAAAACGCAAGGCATGTGACATCACAAACACAAACACAAACTGGTTGACAATATGACTATCGTCTTGGAACGGCCAGAGGCAAAAAGGCCACTGGGGATAGAACACAGGTTCTGATCTCACTACACAGTGCATCTTTACAATGTTGGCCTAAATGAACAAAGTTTACAGGGCCATTCCAAACAGGAGGTTTCCATGCTAAAAGTTACTTTTTATGTAACCAGGTCATTTGTCCACACAAAACTGTACAGAATCTGGTACGTTGAACAGGTGTTTTCTTGTCATCTAATAGCTGCACATCCAATTTCAGACTCTTTTTATCTCAACTGCATCAGCAATAAGCATATCTGTCAGCAATTATTAAAAGTATTTAAAACCACAGAACACACTACTATTTTTTAAGTTGTAAGAATTATCTACCGTGGGTTTCAATGGAGCTAACTGTGTAGTGAGATCTTCTGGGGTACCAAAGTAGATATAAAAATCGAACAAAAAACGTAGCAATCAAGGACAACGATTTACCAAAAGCGCGCATAGAGGCAAACAACAGTTACAAAGACGAATAAAAGACACGACATGGCATCACAAATATATAAAAGGGTTGCCGACATGGCTACCGGATTAGAACGGTAAGTGGCAAAAAGGGCCGCCTCGCTCCTAACATATTGTCATCCCAATAAAAAGGGATAGTGTAAATATAGAAATCCCCGCCATGTTATTGTCTCTAACAAATTTAAGCAGCATTAATAGGCAGTATAAGTACACATTTTGAAAATTGATTTAGGTCATTTTTCTTAAACAAGGCATAGTGTTAAAGTAAAACAAATTATAGCACATGTTTGTAGACATAATGAAGTCAGAATCCTAATGATGCCGTCAAACTGGGCTCACTACACAGTTAGCTCCCTTGAAATCCACGGTAGGATCATTATTGTTAGAAAAAAGGTAGTAGTGTGTTCTTCGGTATTTTTTAATAATTGCTGACAGATATATTTTCCTTTTGTCGCATGTGAGATGTGCAGTTATTAGACGACACTGCCAACCGAGTAGGCATTCCGGTCCAAACTCTGGAGTTAAACCCCAAAATAGTGTCTGAATGGTCTTTACATTTGGCGTATACATGGGGCGTTGATCACTATTTTATCTTTTTAATCATCCTAGGAGAATACAAAATCTGTGTTTTTACTAAAATATTACCTTTTTTTAAATAGTAACGGTATTCATTTTATATTGCTTTTGATATAGATGTATGAACATGTTCCCTGACGTAAAGAGGCGTTTCCTTTAGGTTGAATTGAATTGAAATTTATTTTAAAGTCACACTAACAGCTAAGGTCATATGGCGACTTTCCAGCTTCTATTGGCGGACAATACCCCAGATGACCCTCTGGGCAATCTTCGTGCACGGGCTGGCAGCTAGGTAGAACTACCGACGTTACGCAAGCCAGCTGGATAGCTTCCTCACATAAATATTACTACCCATGAATGATCGAACCCATAGCGGCGAGGGGCAAGTGATTTAAAATCAGGGACTCTATCCACTCAGCCTTGGGCGCCCCTTGCTACCATTTGCTGTGATGTTCTGTTTAATTGTAAATCAAAGATGTAATATTTCAACAAATTTCATTGATTACAATAATAGCCATGTCTTTTTGTTAAAGTAGTCATTTGTTGCTTCACAAATACCACGATTATAATAATACAGTGAAATTTAAAATCAGTTTTAATCATATAGCAACCAAAAATACTCAGTTCAATAATTATCAGATAATTATATACGCTTGTTGAATCATTATCAATGCTGAATATTTAAAACTGATTTACCTTGTAAACTGTAATATCATATTTCCAGTTGTCGATTAGAAAATAAGATATGGTATCGTTAAAAATATAGTCGTCTGACATCTCCATTATGCGGTATCCATGAATTCAGGTTCAACGCTATTATAACTACTAACTAAACACACGCCCGTTCGATAGATGTTGCAATAGTGAGTCACACTTACAGTTTCCCTTTACATTGGCCTGAAGAAAGTCATCCACGTGTTCGACAGCCGGACGGGGGTTGGGGTGGCGGCGAGTGGGCCGGCTATCAAATCGAGTGATCCATCAGGCGTGTAATAGAATCAGTATAATACGTTTGGTAGTACAATTTGGACAGGTCTGATTTTATTCATCTGTCTAAGGGTTTTAAATAGTCTAGGTTTAGGTTGAGGGAAAGTAAAAAAGATAAACAGAAAGCATACTCTCAAACAGATTCACCTGGCAGTGCTTTAAAACAGTATTGCTTCAATATCTGCGTTGTGTCATATGAACTATTTTTCCATTATTTCAATAAGTGATTAAAACCTCTGCAACTAAACTGCTGTGTTCTTCTATACAATTCCTGGTACATCCGGCGGTGTGAGAGTAAGGCCGAATCATCGTTCATTCTTTTCCGTTCAGCTCGGAGCACATTGGAATTGTCTCGTCGATTTCCGTAAACGTTTACACACCGGATTACGAAAATTGACGAGGTAGATCCGTTGTTCGACGTCGAACGGACAAAATCGAGACCGTTCATCACAATTTTGGTTTTACTGCTGAATAATTGAAAGTTCGAAAGTTGTCAAAAACACGTCTAGTCGTCGGATAACGAGTATTGCCGGCGGGCAGATCAACTACATAGACACGCTGGCGCAGCGTTTTTTTTAAGCCTGTTGGTAGTGCTACTAAAATCACACCATTTGAGAGCGTTTATCACACTTTTGGTTCTACTGCTGTATGATTGAAAGTTAGAAAGTAGTCAAAAACACATTTGGTCGTCGGATAACGAGTGTTGCCGGCGTGCAGATCAACATTATAGACACGCTGGTGCAGCGTTTTTTAAAGCCTTTTGTTAGTGCTACTAAAATCACACCATTTGAGAGCGTTTATCACAATTTTGGTCCTACTGCTGTATGATTGAAAGTTCGAAAGTAGTCAAAAACATGTCTAGTCGTCAGATAACGAGTGTTGCCGGCGGGCAGATCAACATCATAGACATGCTGGCGCAGCTATTGTGTAAAGCCTTTAGGTAGTGCTACTAAAATCACACCATTTGAGACCGTTTATCACAATTTTGATTCTACTGTTGTATGATTGAAAGTTCGAAAGTAGTCAAAAACACGTCTGGTCGTCGGATAACGAGTGTTGCCGGAGGGCAGATCAACATCATAGACACGCTGGCGCAGCGTTTTATTAAAGCCTTTTGGTAGTGCTACTAAAATCACACCATTTGAGACCGGTTTATCACAATTTTGGTTCTGCTGCTGTATGATTGAAAGTTCGAAATTAGTCAAAACCATGTCTGGTCGTCGGATAACGAGTGTTGCCGGCGGGCAGATCAACATCATAGACACGCTGGCGCAGCGTTTTGTTAAAGCCTTTAGTTAGTGCTACTAAAATCACACCATTTGAGACCGTTTATCACAATTTTGGTTCTACTGCTATATGACTGAACTTTCGAAAGTAGTCAAAAAAACGTCAAAAATAGCCACGCAGTAAACTTTCGCGAAAGTCGTGAAAACAATACGGACGAGCAAAGCTCGACAAACGAGCCACAGAGATTCGCGCAAAGCGTGAAGCCCCGAAATTAAACATATAGGCCTATGCTGTCACTAGGACCTAGCTATGTTACTGTACATGTAGTCCGGAATAAACTTATGTAATTCATGATCATTTAATAATTACGAAGCCCCGAACATTAAATAAAAAAATAATATTTTGGTAAGCTTCGCGAAGCGAAGCCCACAGGCCATGATTCGTCCTGCTCTTCAATTTCGTACCTGACCTTAGTTGACATTTTCAATTCGCACGAAGCGAGACCCCGAACATTAAAAAAAATCATAGATCACATACTGCCATAAGCTTCGAGAAGCGGAGCCCCAAATCGCTTACAAATTCATATGTTATAACAATTTTATGACAGTGTGGTAAACATGGTGAAATGGTGCTGTAAACGCCATAATAATGCCGAGCGCAGCGAGGTGTATAACAACAATTTAACAAGATGTGTGTATCTCACAAAAGGTTTAATTATTTACAGTTGTAGTCCCCGTCATCCAAACACACACAAGATGATTGCGAGCGCAAACTAGCGTCTGGTCTCAATTTCATTAAAATGTTTAGAGGAATATTTTAAATACCGCTTCATAATTTATAAAGTGGCTGGCGTGGCCCTATAGACAACCGCTGAACTTGAAATCCGCTGAACCCGGGGTAAAGCCTCACCATCGCCATTGAGTTTCGTATTTGTGTTCTTCAGCAAGACGCTTTTGATTAGCCTCGTCTGTCGGACGAGGCTAATCACTCAAAATTAAATTATTAAAACATGAAATTAAAAACACACTTTAATTTGAAATGAAACAACAAGCCTAGATATATCATATATGACAACATATATAAATCATTCATCCAGTTTCATTAAAGCAATATAAATAATTGTGAATTTCCCACTTCGCTGTACTCTCCTTCTCCTCTAGCTTGACCCCCGAAATATTAATATTTTGTTCAGAATTGTCCAACATTTTTACCAGCAGCTGTGCAATTCTTGTTACCGGTGTTTCCTTCAAAATTTATTCCGATAAAAAGTCTACTCAACGACGATTTGTAGTTTGCACAAGACAACTTACGAATTGCACATAACAACTTACGAAATGCACATGACAACTTGGAAAATGCACATGACAACTTAGAAAATGCACTTAACAACTTCAAAAATGCACAAGACAACATAAAAAGTGCACATAACAACATAGAATATGCACAAGACAACTTAAAAAATGCACAAAACAACTTAGAAAATGCACATAACAACTTACGAAATGAAAATAACAACTTGAAAAATGCCCAAGACAACTTAAATAATGCATAACAACTTACGAAATCCACATTACAACTTAGAATATGCACAAGACAACTTAACAAATGCACCTTAGAAAAAGCACATAACAATTTATGTAATGCACATAACAACTTAGAAAATGCACAAAACAACATAAAAAGTGCACATAACAACTTAGAATATGCACAAGACAACTTAATAAATGCACATAACAACTTTCGAAATGCACATAACAACTTGGAAAATGCAAAAGACAACTTAAAAAATGCATAACAACTTATGAAATGTACATTGCATCTTAGAATATGCACAAGGCAACTTAAAAAATGCTCATAACAACTTTGAATATGCACAAGACAACTTAACAAATGCACATAACAACTTAGAAAAAGCACATAACAACTTATGTAATGTACATAACAACTTAGAAAATGCACAAGACAACTTAAAAAATGCACATAACAACATTTCAACTTAGAAAATGTACATAACAACTTAGAAAATGCACACAACTGCTTCTAGTTTAGCACAAGACAACTTACAAAATGCACATAACAACTTACAAAATTCACATAACAACTTACAAAATGCACATAACAACTTAGAAAATGCACAAGACGACTTGCAAAGCGTGCTGCACAAAATGCAAAAGGCCAACAGAAGGCAGCCGAGGCTTTCCATATCTTTTCCCTATATTTTACCTATGGTATCACATAACCCTAGTATTGCTGTCAGCTATACAGTGCGCGATAGGAACTTGGGTAACCTTTGTGCTGATTGGACACCTATTAGTATAATTTATAATAGCAATTGAACTACTATACAATGCTACAAGAAAACATAAGGATATTGTAGGAATAACAATTAATAATAATGAAATAAAAAATACAGCATTCGCGGACGATGCTACATTTATTCTAGATGGGTAAAAAAAAAACGTTTGAAACATTAGTAAACCTAATAGATAATTTTAGTGAAGAGTCTGGATTAAAATTAAACATAAAACATCAATAATACTACGTGTCGGTTCATTAAAAGATTCAAATGAAAAATATTGTGAAGAAAAACAATTTGTATGGACTAAAGACAAAGCAACAACACTGGGAATTGTTTTTGCAAATGAAAAGGGAAAATGTGAAGAATATAACCTTTATCCAAAAATAGATCAATTTATAACATGCTTAGATCAATGAAAAATACACAATGTATCTATTCGAGGAAAGATAACGGTAATAAAAACATTTGCTCTACCAAAACTGATATACCCTCTAACTGTTTTGGAGACTCCATCAACAGAATCCTTAAATCGAATAAAAAATAAAATGTATCAATATTTGTGGGAGGGTAAACCAGATAAAATCAATAGGAAAACGATTATAAAAGACTATACAAATGGTGGTCTAAAAATGATAGATTTGGAATCATTTATTAATTCCACCAAAGCAGGATGGGTCAAAAGACTTGCTAATCCGGATAATCACGGTGATTGGAAGGATATTTACATGAAAGAACATGAAAGCAATGTGAACGGTAAAGATGCAAAAAACATAATCACACGATCCGCTTTTCTGTCAGAAATAATAAAATCATGGTCTTTAGTAAACTTCAAAAAGAAGACTAGCAGCATTGCAAAAGAGATAATATGGAATAACTCGTACATAAAACACCAAGGACGTACTATTTACTTCAAAACATGGGATAACTTGGGTATTAAATATATTGAACAACTGTATAACCATAGAATTAGAGAATTTTATACATTTGCACGTTTGAAAACAATATATAACATACATAATTCTGAATTTCTAAACTACTATACAATGGTTCAAAGCATACCAAACAAATTGAAACAGAAACTGAAAACAGAAGACAGAACAACACACTGTTGCGAAACCAGCTTACTGAAACAAATAGGAAAACAAAATAGTGCCAACAAATTATTATACAACATTCAAGTGGAACGCATGCAAGCAGAATTACCAATTAAACCTCACCAAAAATGGGAGGAAACTATAACAAACATAAACTGGAAACGCATTCATACCACACCTTTCAAAAGCACGATCGATACAAAACTTAGAACTTTTCAATATAAGTATATAATGAGAATTATACCCACAAACAAATTTCTATATAAATGCAAAATTAGTAACACAAGTCTCTGTGATTTTTGCAATATGCACGTTGAAACAATTGAACATTTGTTTTGGGAATGTACATTGCTTTTTGGACAGAAATACATAACTTTTTAAACAGCAAAAATATCCCTTTTGCTTTGACTTCCAAATGATCTCATTTGGTATTATTCAAGATAAATCCTATTCAGATATTTTAAATTGTGTTTTAATAATTGCAAAGTATTTTATTTTCAAGAATAAGTATGCGAAAACGATTCCTAGTTTTACATCATTCATCTCATACATACAAAAAATTGAACATATAGAGCATATTATAGCCAGTTCAAAACACAAATTGGAATATCACTCAAAAAAATGGGAAGTTCTACGATTAAATACAGAAAATTGACAGTATTCGGTAATAAACGCCCTCTCTCTCTCTCTCTCTCTCTCTCTCGCTCTCTCTCCCTCTTTTCCTTACTTTATTTTCGTTAACTATTACTCGGAATACATGTATGTAAAATGACACGGTAATATAACTGTTTTGTGTTATTCAATGATTACATTCATATAATAACTGTTTTGTGTTATTCAATGATTACATTCATTATATGTAACTGTTGTACTGTCATAAACCATATATTGTTTTCTTTTGCATGTATGTATTGAAAGAAATACAATATTGAAATATAATTTATAATATCTGTCATCAGTCCGTAGTAACGAATTAACGATGATTTTGTACAATACAGCATTGTGTATATCCTAAATATCTAAACGGCATGGGCATGTCTGTACGGTGTCCGGTTAGGGCCAGATACAATGTCGCAGTGTCGTCGGCGACAATGCGATGCCCGACAACGAGACATCGCCACATCGCGAAACGACAATGCGACATTGCGATACGACATCGCGACAATTATGTCGTGTTGTCGTATCGCAATGTCGTGATGTCGTATCGCGATGTCGCGATGTCGTATCGCGATGTCGCGTTGTCGGGCATCGCATTGTCGCGCACGACAAAGCTACATTACGACGCATTGTCGTAATGTCGCCCACGACAACGCGACATAATGTCGCGATGTCGCAATGTCGTTGGCGACATTACGACAATGACGATGTCGTATCGCAATGTCGAGTTGACGTATCGCAATGTCGCATTGTCGTATCGCGAAGTTGCGATGTCGCGTTGTCGGGCGTCTAATTGTCGACCACGACGACACTGCGACATTGTATCTGGCCCCAAACGGACACCGTATGTCTGAGCAGGACATCTAAACTACAGGACACACAACTCACAATGAATATCCATTAAAAGTCTACACCCAGAAATATAAAATGATGACTATCAACTGATCTTTGAAAAACGGTCATTGTTAAATGTTTGCGGTAGTTACGATATAGTTGCCGAAGTATTGGTGTCGTCTGTCAGATGTTTAAATTGGGTTGATAATATGCATATTAATACTATTGTGTATATTGATACTATTGTTTGTGTAGACATTTCCGTATATACAATTACAACTATTGTGCGTAATCATGGTTAGGCGAAAACATTTCGGATATCAGGTTAAAAATTCGCATACTTTATCCTCAAAATTGGTTATATTTCATTTTCAAATGTCGCCCAAACATAAAACCACAATCGTTCAATACCAATGACTACATGCATGATGTACAATTTATCTTACTAGTAGGTCAATTACCTTAACGTAGGTCAGTGACATGCTTTTCTAGGTCAATTGTCTACATTTAAGACATCCATTTTCTAGAACTATGCTTACAAATAATTAATGTGACCTCATTTTTAAAATAGAATTAAAATGTAGGCCAACACAAAATTCAACCTGACATACTTCTGTGTCTTTAGGATATATACTTGAAACATGACATGGTTATTTGTTTGACCCTTTGAAAACAATCTGAAAATATGATTTTGGTCGAGGTCATCAACAAACGGCAGTTCAACAATAAAGCTCAAAATTGTTCCTACAGTAACTCATTTCAAAATAAATGACTACATTTAAAATGACGACTTCATGACAAAAAAAGTTTCTAATTCTACGTGACATGGTCAGCCAATATGTTAAGACAACACACATTCCTAACATAAATACCAAATAAGGCAACCGTCCGTCAGATCGCACCATAAATGATTAAAAAAACACACTTCTGTTCTAATTTAAAAAAGAGTTCCTGCATTTATTTTACTTCATTCCAAAAAATGCAAGATCCATTCTCGTCGGAATTTAATAAATATATAATACCTCTTACGTAATTCGGCTGGTTTTATTTGTCTGTTACATGTGACACGCAGACTTCATAATCTTTGCTCCGAAATAAATTCTATTTAAATTCTTGTTAGAAACTGGGACCATACGCCGCTGGCCATGGACTGGTATTAAAATACCACATTGAAGGTTCCAAGTTCACCGTCATATGTATACCATATTTGGGAAGTCTTAAAGGTTCGTACTGTTGACATTTAGACTCTTGCTCTACCTGGGGCTAGAGGGCGTGAACTGTAGCAATCACTTTCAATACCGTTCATGAACAGTCTCAAACCGAGATTGCTATATTTTTTGTATTTATCGTGTTCGATGATTTCCCAATTTCTCCTTTCATAATATTTTATAGCTGTACACGCCGTTGGAAAAACATGGAATGCAGAAGTATCGTACATAAGGAAAGTGTTTTAGAAAATGTTAAATAAATGGCTGTTTTTCAAATAAAACACTATGTTTATATTTTGTCGTATAAAATAAATTCCAGGTTTTATCGTGAAATAATAATCATGTCATAGTAAATATATGCTACAAAACATTACATTAATTTTGTTTATGATGATTTTACATTGTTTCAGATAGTAGATTATATCAAAATAGTATTGCTTTAAAATACTGTAGATTTCAAATCTCCTGTGTTTGTATTGTAATGATGTTATCGAATAAAGTTTGCATTTAAAGGGACTGGAGACTATTTTGAAGTAATTTATAATTAATCAATAATTTGCAATTTTAAAACAAGTTTCAAATAACTGCCGGTAAATTAGGTAATTATTCACAAATTGCTGCCATTAGGGAATTATCCCCCATTACTTATTGAAGTCGGATATCAGGTGTATAATTATATATATTCCAATAAATATGTACTTCGGTCACACAAAACGTCGTTATAAAATCCGTATAGCCCCATATGAATTACTACCATTTATACAAAAGTAAAGTTCCTTTTATAAGGAGCTAGTCGTACCTGGGAAGAATATATCTTCTAACGGACTTGACCAAAATCCTGCAATCCGACTGGTTGACGTTCACAAATTTGCGACTTTTAAACAATGCATAACCCGTCGCAAATCCAGTCATGTGACGTTAAACCTTCAGAACATAACATCATCTAGTTTTAGTTGGAAGCGTTTGTGAGATAAACTGCCAGAAGACTCTGAAATGCGTCAGAAATGGGTTAACCAGTATGGAAATGTCGATTTTTGCGACAGTATATCATTGGGTTAACGGTCGCAAATCGTGTTTAACGCTCTTCTAACGCGCACCATTAAACAAAATCTGCGACCATTAAACGACTGATATACCGTCGCAAAATTCAAATTTTCAACCCTATAGTGAAGCAGATATTTTATAACGGTAGCATTTTGGTATGAAAAAGTATATGAATGTTGCGCCGACGATGTACTGTAATAGTTACATTATGAAATTGCAGCACAATTAATTGATTATGCTTAAAACAGATTAAAGTGTATTGACCCTGAAATTAAACTCAACACACACAAACAATGGAAGCACTTTTGTTATAAAATCTTTGCTCAACAATCGAAATAATGTCAATGTAAGTCACCCTTGATACTCCGTATTTGCTTCTCGTTCTTACAACTGCCCCACTATGTATATATTTCTTAACGTTTTACAGTATTTGATAATAAGTGTTTTGCGTAATTGAATCTACTGCTTGCATACTATTTTAACATCATTGATTTGCCATTAAATTATAATTGCATTACAATGGGGATTATAATGGATCTGTCAATGAAAACGTTTTTTAAGCTCCATAATTGTAATGCAGCTGTAAACATAATTTGACGGTTTTGTCTGATTAATGTGCATTAACCTTCCAATTAAGAATATCATAATTAAACGCCACTACTGTTGACATAATTTGATAAGATGCTCGCAACAAGATGTCGAAATAAATTCGAATATAGCAGGACAATATGTCTTTAAAACATATTTATATGTTGTGGTAATTAAAATTCCATAAAACTAGGTGGTTGGTTATTCTCAATAAATGTTCTCATACAGTCTGATTTAAAATATTATTAACAATATTAAAATAAAACGATGAAGAGACATATTAGGGCTTATGTAAGGCACTTTGTCCGTCGTTGTTGTCCTTCGTCGGTTGTCTTGTGGGCCATCTTTAGGACACTGTTTCCGATTTTCGCTAAAGTAAGTATAAAAGTCAAACAGGAAATGTATACAGTAGCATTTACAGAACACAGCCAACCAAAAACGCGCATTAGAAGGAACAATAATCACAAGGAAAATTAGAAGCAAAGTAAGTGACACCACAAACACAAAAGGGTTGACAGTAGAGGTGCCGCCTTGGAACGGTCTGTTGTAAAAAGGCCTCTGGGATATTAACACGATTATAGAGTGCAACAAACTTCGCTCTTACCCTGTTGTCATCCAATTTAAACGGGACAGTGTTATTAGAGAAATTTCTGCTAGGCTATCCCTCTAACAAACACGGCAGGATTAATAGGCAATATAGGTATAGCACATAGATAATCATGTATAAATAAATATAAAATAAGAAATGCCTAGAAAGCCACAAAGCAAGACTCAACGACTTGGCAGAAGTCAAAGGAACAAGAGAACAAACCATTACTGGTACGACAAGACAGGATTTAAGATAAGCATCAATTTTACCGTCATTTGAAGATTCATGTAGAAGTCACCCAAGGGTCCAAACTCTGTCCGGTCATCGCACAATCAAAGAAGGAAACAGAGTGGCGTACTGTACGTGGGTCAACCACTAAACATTCAGTGCCAAATGATAGGGTCATAACGTGTTAGCAACGCTAATAAATATTGTATGAAAGATGAAAGTGATTATCTAACAAAGTTTGCAAATCACGTCAATGTAAAAAGTGTATGAAAGGCGAAATTTGAAAATATGTATCAATAACTCTTTATCTCTCTCTCTTTCACTCTCTTTCTCCCTCCCTCTCTCTCTCTCATTATGTATATATAAATGGGAGACAAATGATCTAACCAAACAATGCTTAAATCAACACATTTATACAAAGTGCCTTCATCATTTTTCCTCCTTGTTCGGGATATATACATACTCCAGATATGGGCGTAAATATATAGTGAGAAAAAGGGAGAAATATTTGTGAGCTACCAAGGACAGACAACCTTCAGACGAACTACGGCAGGGCGTCTAGCTATGACGAGATACACAGAAATCAAGCGTATGCATTCACTTCCTAAAAAGGATAGCTACAACACACGCTGATGAACTGTATCTCTACATCTTAACCCACTCGTCTGGAGTCACAAGTAACATCTAGACGCATACAAACATACAATTATAGCTCATATGATTGGGCCACATTTAAGCATTCAATCACACACATCTATATTAAGACAGTGACAATGACATGTGCCGGATCTTGGGGTTACTGTGAATTCAGTAAATATATTAAAAGGAGATAATTTGAACTCACTACGGCAAATTTCGAAATTTGGGATCTCGTTAGAGATTCACGTTCACAAAGCAGAATTATATATAGGGAGAAATATGTGTGAACTATCAAGGACAGACAACCTTCGGACGAACTACGGAAGGGCGCCTAGCTATGACGAGATACACAGAAATCAAGCGTATGCATTCACTTCCTAAAAAGGATAGCTGCAACACACACTGATGAACTGTATCTCTACATCATAACCCACTCGTCTGGAGGCACAACTAACATCTAGACACAAACATACATACAATTATAGCTCATATGAGTGGGCCACATCCAATTAAGCATTCAACCACACACAGCTGTATTGAGACAGTGACAATGAATGGTGCCGGATCTTGGGGATACTGTGAATGCAGTAAATATATTAAAGGGAGATAATTTGAACTCACTACGGCAACTTTCTAAATTTGGGATCTCGTAAGAGATTCAGATTCACAAAGCAGAATTATATATAGGGAGAAATATTTGTGAACTTCCAAGGACAGAAAACCTTCGGACGAACTACGACAGGGCGCCTAGCTATGACGAGATATATAGAATTCAAGCGTGTGCATTGACGGTGCCCAGTTCGATCTAAACTAGGACTAAATGGGCAATTACGATGATACGAGCAGATTTTAAGGGTAGGTTACACATCTTCTGTTCACAGTTTTGTTTAGACATATCATCTCGTATCGCCTGCAAGTGACACAAATGCATGTTCTGTAGTGTATGGTTAGATAAGGCAAAAGTGATATAAAACGTATAGAGTTTGTGGTCCATTTTCTAGATCTGATTGAATAGTATATTATTATTTAAACGGAGCACTAGTATTTTGACGTTATTACCAATATTTTCAATTTATACTGAATTTTAAGTATATTACTTAATAAAATACTGACCAGATACTCAACTCTGAATACTGAAACAAACAAAAAACCCAAAATGCTGTATTTATACTGTCATAGAATGTCATAGAACATTTAGAATAGTTCAATAAGATAAACCAGTAATTTTAAATAAGCTTAACAGTCATATGATGCCTCATAGAATATTCCAATAACTTTGAATGAGTCATATGATATTTCACATCATAAACACAATAACATAACGTGATGTAAAATGCAAATTATATTTACTCATCCAGAAACTTCCATGTTACTTATTATAAATTTATGACCTTAGATGACACAATGTTGTTTACACTATTATTACAAATATTCCCTGTTGATATCAACTTGGTTTGAAATTTGTATTTATATTTATTGTAACGAATGGTAAACAATCGTCAAAAATCGCTTTACTTGTATATTGAAGTCAACCGACGTCGGCACCATACGTTGATCATTTGGGTCCCACATACTCTTCCGCACAAACATGAAAATAAGCGAAAATATACGAATTCTATCCAGCGCTATAGCAATAACATGATTACAATGACAAATATAATAAAACAATTCATATATATCGAAAACAGTATAAAAATATGCAATAAACAATGGTTATTGTCACAGTATTTGTTTGGAAGTGGTTGTTGTGTTATTGTCATTCCAAGTATTTTCAGTATTTATTGTTTTGCTAAACAGATTCAATAACCTGTAATACGATTCGTATAATATACTTAGACTTAGACAGTAAGACAGAACTAACAATTGTAGCATGCTTTTCGTTTAATAACGTCTTTGTTTGATGTTCACACAAAATGTCATCGAAATATACCGAATAATAAAAAAATAAATCACAGTTTAAAAAAATAGGTGTGAAAACGAAAACTTAACAAATGTAAAGGTAACGACAATAGCACAGATTCAGCAGTTTAAGTCCATTCAAATACACAGAAAAATATTTAAAACCTCGCTAATATCTCATGTGTCCACCGTTACACCGAATACACGAATACACGAAAAAATGCGACGTCGCATGCTTCTGACGTAACGACTGACGAAGTCTGGAGCTAATACGTTCCATTCGCGGACAAGTGCTGCTGCAAAGTCTTGAACACTTTGGATAGGGTCACACTGACGTACACGACGTCCCAAATAGGTTCGATCCTTCGTCAGTCGTTACGTCAGAAAAAGAAAATGTAGCATTCACCTAACATATTCAACCCAAACGCGCATTCAAACCATACGAAATGGATAACTAGAGGCAGCGTATTCGACATAAAACACATGATTAACAATAGATGTACCGCCTTAGAACAGTCAGTGGCAACATTTCCACTGGGCTATAAGTCATTCTTAGTCTGTATGGTGTGGTCAACGTATTCAGGTCATCATCAAAAATGAGAAAAATGGTCCTAGAGAAATTAAAGCACTCTAACGCAAAGGCATCGTAGATCCGCACTATACCATATAGAGTAAATTAACTATACAATTAAACGGGCAATACACTACACAAAGAGTGGTGAAGATAGAGTAATCCTAGATTGGTTTTCTCTTTGGCTGCAGCTGCTGTGGTTGTTCAGTACAATTGTGGATACGTCCCCAGTTGTTTCTAATTATGTTTTCCTTTATGTATCTTTACAATAACATATACGTGTATCGTTTCCTAATTTCTCTGGATGTGGACTTTATTGTTAGAGATTTCCTTTTGATGTGATGTACTTTTATTTACACTGTCATGTCAATTTGAGCGCTAAAGACAGGATAATAGCGAGGTTGCCTACATTTAAAATCGATTGAAGCTCACCAGTGGGCCATATTGCCTACTGACCGTTCCATATCGGTAACCATGACTTCACACCAATCTTTGTGTTGTGTACAGTAGATCACATTATTTCGGAGTGATTTTAAGTTCCCGAATCACTGGGTCTCTGATTTATTCGCGTGTTTATGAAATCGCGTCCAAGGAAAACGTAAATAGTTATATTTTTATACTTAGATTTAACTCTCAATATATTTATTCGGACTACTTCCGCTATCGGATTCCTGTTTATAGAACGGAATCCCATCAATTACAATATCAATTAAACTACAAGTAGATATACAAATCGAACAGGAAAAGTAGCATTCAAGGACAAAACTCAACACGAAGTTACAAAGAACAACTTTAAAGATGAATACAAGTCAAAATAAGAAGTCGCAGCTACAAAAGGGTTGAACATAGGGCTAACGCCTTGGAACGTTTACTAGCAAAAAGGCCGATGGGGGTTTAAACCAGGTTCTAGGTTGCACTAAACCTCACTCTTACCCTATTGTCATCCCAATAAACGGGACAGTGTACATAAAGATGTCCCCGCCAGGTTATAATCTCTAACAAACAAGGCAGCATTCATAGGCAATATAAGAAAAACGAATAAATGATCATGTATATATAACAAAAACTAGGAAGCCACAAAGTAAGTATTCAGTGATTTGGCAGAAGTCAGAGCAACAAGAGAACAAACCGTAAAGGGTACGACAAGACAAGATTAAAGACAAACTTCAAACGCTACCGTCCTATAAGGATTTAAGTAGACGTCATCATATCATAGGGTTCACAATATGTCCGGTCATCGCACAATCAAAGAGGAAAAAATAATGACGAACTGTAAATGGGTCCAACACTAAACATGCAGCACGTTGCAAAACGACAGGGCCACAAACTCTCCCGACAAACTTTCCAACAAGCTCAACAAAGACCGCTTGAAAACGACCACGACCAGGGACCCACGAAGCCCGCAAACCACACCACCACTTAAGCCAGTCCGCGACAGCCCCTGCCACAGATGAGCTCCTACACCACCTAGTGACACAATGTGTGAACTTAATTGTAAAGGTTTTATTCATTGCATTGAAAATGAGTTGTAACGCTTTTTCGTTGACTGATGTTTAATATAAATATAATTACCAGTGCAGTAAACGGAAACAAATGTGTATTTATTAAAAGTATTCGTACAATTTAAATCTACTTAATTTCGAATTGTTGATCCTTCGGATACACTTTCGAGTTTATTATCCGGGAATTTTTGAATTCGCGAGACAATGGATTCGCGAATATTAGCGAAAACAAAACCCTCGCAAATAAAACCGGATCTACAGTATTGTCATTTGCATTGGATAGTTACTTGTTCTTTGTTTGTGGTACAGTGCGGGTCCACGGTGCTATTGCGTTTGGTTACTGTGATTTCTATAGGACCAGTTTTTCTTATTGTTAAGATAATACAACAAGGTTTTACGAAGTTTATAATAACGGTAGCCCTGATGGAATAGCTTGTTAGGTATACACAGCTAACGAATATTAAAGCCCTCAACTCGATACAAGCTCTAGAAAAACGAATAAGATAAGGACCATAAACCCCATAAGAAGTAGCTCGGGAAACATCCCCGTCTAAGTGGGGATAATTAACAATATCAATATTAAAATAATATCTCTTGCCATAGATTTTACTTAATATTTCTCCATTTTCAATAGAGAACAGTAAATCAGGAAAAGAAGCGACAGTATCAAAATATTAGCTTTGTTGAGTTGAAGATCTTTGGAATAGATAGCATTAACCATAGAATAAAAGAAAGGATTGTCAATGTTCAGTATGTCACGCGGATATCGAGAGGTGTCATTAAAGGCTTCCATTACATATGCCAGAGTATCTGGTGAAAGACTCAACATGAAATCTCTTTCATAGCAATGCAAACAGAAATTCTGTGGTTCCACTACTCCGGCCAATAAAGGCTCTGGGTTTTGCTTAACCACCCATAATTTAGTCTTTTGATGCGCAGGCTTCATAACCGCTTCTCCCAACTAAATTCCATTTTGGCTTTATTTCGCGCTTCCTGGCATAGAATTGTGTTAGATATTAAGACCATACGCCGCTGGACACGGAATAATAACACAGTAGCATGTTGACTGCCATATGCATTTCATCTTCGGGATGGTTAACATTCTGTACTATTGATTTTATGAATATTGATTTCTGCCTAACCCGGGGCTAGCGGGCGTGAACGTAGCAAGCATACTTCACTATCGTTCATGAACAGTCTCAGTCAAACCGAGACTGCAATGTTTCGTAATTATCGTGTTCGGCCGTTTCCAAAGGTCCACTCTCACACTCTTATAATTAGGATATGTATTTCAATTATTCCTTATATTGTCATGTTCCTTTATAAAATGGGCAAGAGTTGAAAGAGCTACCTTTCCCTCTGCAGAAGAAAAAACACAACGGAAAAACAACGGTTTCAAACTTAATCAATCGACTGACTTTATCAACAGTTAATCAAATCACGGAACCAATTGTAGATTGTGAAACTCTTTAAGCATTTAGACAATTTCAACGTAGATTATTCACTCTTGTAAAAGCAATAAGTTCAAAGATTGCGTGCTGTTCTGCAAAACGAGAACTGCTAAGGTCACCACTTTTCAGCTCTGACCATTACAAAAAACTTTCCCAAGTTTACACCATCGAAGTCCACAGCCGCTTAAAAGGCTAAACGACCACTAGCTTTATTGGATCCTGTCCAAAATGCAAGTTTCGTCATACCAGACTGAAATAGCAGAAGATGATGAAAACATGAATTTAGAATTGAGAGTATGCCTTAGAGATGCATGTTTGTATAATAGAACAATGGATTGGAACAGAACGACAATATAAACAACTAGACTCCAATTATCGCCAAACTTTGTTTCGCTACCCTTCCCCCAGTCCCCCAGCCCCCCTTCCCCTCCGTACGCATACCCACCACACCCATCACCACATTTATTTCACGGAAATTAAAACAGACTTCCACGGACAGCACAATGAACAAGGAACATTCATCAATTTCCCGTTGAAATACATCAAATTATTATCCGTTCATCTGTCCACCACGCATAAAAAGCAGACAAAGAACAAATGCGAACGTAAGCATTGCGTTTTAGAAAATACTTTACAACCACAACATCCAAAGTGTTTAGTTTTAGATGAATGTAATACGAATAAAACAAACTGCTTACCTGGTCGATCAATAACACGGCCAATACTGTAAGTAGTGTGTTCGTCAAAGTCGCCATGTATATAATGTCCCTGGTTTCGAATCCATAATTGCTAGGGAAAACAGTGAACTGAGGTTCGTTCTAGAAAAATAAACAAGTAAAATAAATCATAATTATTTTGATGTAAAACTATTAAAAAACAAAAACAAAAACAAACTAGAACTATCACTGAAGGTGATGAATACCCCCGCTTTCTTGCTATAGCCGATAAGCATGAGGACAATCAAGAATAATAAGAAAAAGTTTTGAAACATATACAATGGTGTTGAATCAAAATGTTAAACAGTTATGGTAATAAAATGATATTTCACATCTGGCAGGAGACATGAACAGTCTTGATCAACAGTTAGTATCTCCACGACAGGTCCGAGTACTTAACAGCAAGCTAATACATGGCTATAAATGTCAAAAATACTAGTTTTTCTTAATGTAAACATTCTAAATAAAACAAAGATCCATAATTCCGTCAAGAAATTATTGATCGAAAACCTTTGATGGAGAGACACATTATATCATCACGTGTGAAGTTATGTCAAGTGTATTTACAATCCATTCATTATTACTATTTTTACAATATTATAGTGGAAAATTGTAAACAAAATAAAAAATGTGGAAAACACTCTAAATAAAAAAACAAAGATCCATAATTTGTGAAGAAATTGCTCAATCGGAAAAAAACAACACCTTGCTGCAGAGACACACATCATCGTCTGTGAACTGTCTGTCAAGTGTAATAATAACAATCCATGAAAAGTTTTAAAGTGAAGTGGAAAATTCTAAGTCAAGCAAAGGGCCATAACTCTGTAATAAGAAATATAAAAAGATCGGACAGGGAAAGTAGCATTCAAGGAGGACAGTCAATCACAAAACACAGAAACAAACACGCAAACAGACAAACAAGAAGGCAGAAGCAATAATAAATGGAAACGACATCACAAACACAAAAGGGTTGACAATAGGGCTACCGCCTTGGAACGGTCAGTGGCAAAGTAGGCCACTGGGGGTTTAAACCGTTTCTAGGGTGCACCAAACCTCACACTTACCATACTGTCATCCCATTAAAACAGGACAGTGTAAATAAAGAAATCCCCGCCATGATCTAATCTCTAACCAACAAGGCAGCATCAATAGGCAATATAAGTAAAACACAAATATGCTCGTGTAAATATAATACAAAAAAAACAATAGCCTAGAAAGCCACAATGAAGATACTCAATGACTTTGCAGAAGCCGGAGCAGTAAGAGAATAAACCATTAAGGGCACGACAAGAAAGATCATGGACAAACATCAAACGCCACCGTCCCAATGGGCTTTAGGTAGGCGTCATCATAGGGTCCACAGCCTGTCCGGTCATCGTACAATTAAAGAGGAAAGCATAGTGGCGAACTGTAAAAGGGTCCACCACCAAGCATGCAGTACGTTGCAAAATGATAGTGTCATAACCTCTTTTGGTAAACTTTTTAACAAGTTTAACAAAGATAGTATGAAAGTGATCATGACCTAGAATCTTACGAAGTTTATAAATCACATCACCATAGAAGTCAGGTTGTGATAGTCACTGTCGCAGAAGAGTCCTTAAATTAATTTTATATTTGGAAAGAAGATCAGGTTTACGATAATAACATTTTGCAAAGGTTTTACGAAGTTTATGGTAACGGTAACCCTGATTGAGTAACTTTTTAGTTATACCAAGATTACGAATATTAAAGTCCTCAACTCGAGTACAAGCTCTAGAAAAACGAATAAGCTCAGACACATACACCCCATAAGAAGTTGCTCGGGGAACATCCCCATCCAAGTGGGGATAATTAACAATGTCAAAATTAAAATCATCTCTCTTGTCATAGATTTTGCTTATTATTTTACCATTTTCAATCGAGAGATCTAAATGAAGAAAAGAAGAGTTATTATCAGATATAATAGCTTTGTTAAGCTGAAGTTCTTTATGATAAATATAAGTAACCATAGTTGGAAAGAAAGGGTTGTCAATGTTCAATATGTAATCCATATACCGAGAGGTGTCATTAAAGGCTTCAATAACATCTGCCTTTGTATCTGGTGAAAGACTCAACATGAAATCCCTTTCATAGCAAAATAAGAACAAATCTGCGACAAGTGGTGCACAGTTCGTACCCATAGGGATACCAACAATTTGTCTATAAACGGTGGTCCCATACCTGACGAAAATATTATCTTATAGGGAAAAGGTTGAACAAATCGGACAGGGAAAGCAGCATTCAAGGACGACAGTCAACCACAAAACACAAAAACAAACACGCAAACAGACAAACGAAAAGGCAAAAGTAATAAAAAATGCAAACGACATCACAAAAACAAAAGGAAGATGAGTGCTTCACAAACTTCATAGCAAGTCCACATAGTATAATTGTCTAAACTGCCGTTAGGAAAAAACGCTTTTATATTATTACAAGCCAAAATTGTAGTATTTTCTCTAGCGAATGTTTTTTGAATAAGAGAAATTAGCTTGTCTTTAATAAGGTGATGTGGTAAGGTTGTATATAGTGTAGAGAAGTCATAAGTGCTTATTGATGAAACTTGACCTTTCTTGAAAATTTTATCAAGAACGTCTCCTGAATTGTTTATAGACCAAAATAAATTAATCCCATAGTTTTCATAAGTTTTATCACAATATAGTTTAACGTGATCTTTAACGGCAGTAAGACAGGAAGTTAAATGTGTGGAGATGTTTGTTAGTTTAAACTTATTTATTTTACATCGATTGTAACGAAAGCTCTATGAACTTATTTGAATCACTCTCGATGTCTTCCTGGGTAGAACCAGTACTAAGCAATGCAGATAAAGTGTCTTTCTCAGGGACACAACGCATATGGCAATGGCGGGAATCGAACTCACGACTTTTGGATCATGGGTCCAACGCTCTACCACTAGACCACAGCGCTCCACTAAGATGTTTGTTGTGGTGCAGGCACTAGAATTCGAAATAAAGCGAGCCTTATATGGATTTTTATGTAATTTAGGAATCCAGTACATAGTAGGCAGTTTATTTTGCTTATCGTTTACACCAGCCTTGAAAGTAGTGCACCGAGTGATATGTGCGGAAACAACATCATCCTCGGTAGAATTAACTGGAGTATACGAATTGGTGCTGCCGAGTTCCAGAGATAAAACATTGACGTAATGTAGGCGTCAAACAATAATAACATTATTAGCTGCTTTATCTGCAGGAACTAAAACAAATTTATTATGAAATTCCTGAATTCCCGATTTTTAATTACGAAAGGAAAACCTAGGTCTCGGAGGAAGTAAAGAGGGGTTAGCATTATAAAAGTTAATACGTGTATCTATAATTTTCAGAATTGACTTTTTCCAAGTAGAAAGTGAGTTTGGGTCCTCCTCATGTTCTCTACGACACCATTTGATATTAAAATCTTCAATGGAGTGGGCGATCTGGGCACGACAGGCATTAAAATCAATAGTTGAAGGTAATCTATATTTAGGACCTTTCGAAAACAAATACCGAATACGTTTATCAATAATATCAAAATTACCAGTGATGACATGTCCTGCTGGAGAATAGCAAAATTGTGATGTGTTGCATTCACATTCCTTAGGAGTATTATGTACTATATCAAGGTCAGAAACTATTTTGTTGTAGTTGAAAATAATATTTTTAATAGTCTTTTTATACTTGTAACAAATTACAGGACTTTCAGAATTTTTGAAATATTTTGGGATAGAATCAATTACATTAGTATATCGAAAAATACTAGGCATGTCAATGAAATCAATACCTTTGTTAATATATAGTAGTTTTAGAAAATGCCTGACGTGATCAGACTCCTTGTCAATATGGGGTCGGAGAACATGTTGTGTATAGCTTTGAACTATGGAAGCAGTGTTATACAAGGGATCTGTACGAATGAAAATTGTGTCGGCTTCCTCGTCGATCAACTTTAGTGATGAAATGGTCAAAGAGGTAAGCCGCGAAAGCAAAGAGTGCTTTCCAGACTGTTTAAAAATGGTATGTAAATCAGCGACAGAAATAATTACACGCCATTTACGTTTGATGTTACCATTACGCCTAAGACCATTAGACCCAGTTTTACGCTTTCGGATAGAAAATATAGAAAAAATGTCAATATTAGGATCTTTAGAAATATTTCCTTCTTGATAAATATTGTCATTAAGGCCGAGTGGATAAGGTGTCTGTAAGTTTTTCATCCACTTAAGTTCTGCAATATGTCTAGCTTTTATTTAAAGCTTTTAGTAGCATCATTATCAAAAAATATATATTCAAGCGGTTGAACAGTTACGTTATTAAAATTATGACCTGACTGACGAAAGTGTTGGTACAAGTAATTTTTTAACTTTTTAGGATCACTTGCATTATATTTGTGTTCACGAAATCGAACTTTTAAGGATCGACCTGTTTGTCCAACATATTGTATACCGCAACTTGTTGCATGTCAAGTCAGAACATAAATGACGTGAGAAGTACGTCAATCAACATTTGAAGCTAGACATACATTAAACAATATACCATTAACAGCTGATTCAATGGTGGACTTGCAAGATAAATAATTGCAACAACTGCACCTCTTAGTATTGCACTTATTAATAGAGGGAAACACCCTGCGCCTTGAATGAACTAAATGATTTCTGAAAGGAGACTTTATATGGTATTTCCTCAAAACAGGTGATCGTAGAGGAGTTACGGAAACTTTTGAGCCATTATTAAAAATCCTAGTAATATTATTAGAAGGAACATGAAACGAGGTTGCCGAATGAAGATTTAAAGGTGTAAGGTGCACATATGGTTTAATTCTAAGAAATGAAGAGTAAGTTTGTGGAATTTGTATTGATGACGCAGAATGTAACCAAAGAGGTGAACTATTTATTTTTAAAGTTTTAACTAATAGACTCATAATTGTTAATTTGGAGAGTAATACCATTCTGCGAAAAGCGAAATAAGGGCCAATTAATATTTATTGGAGATACGAAATAGAATCGTATCAAAGATCCATAAGAAATAATATTAGTAAACTTACGGACTGTTAAAAGAGGTCCAAAACTCGACATCAGTGTCTAATACAAGATAATGAGGAAAGTTAAGGAAACCCTAATAAAATGGGCCAAAATGTCGATCAGCATAAAACCTTCAACGCGGTATATGAAACACACGTGTTTAAGGAAAAACTGGATCAATGAATGTCATACAATCCCTGTAGGATGTAAAAATAACAATATTGATTGGATGTACGGGGAGACTTTTAAATTCTTAACGACAATCAATGATGTGTGATGTACAGGGATATAAGTCATCAGTTGTTATGAGTATATGAAGTTTGTGAACAATCAATTCGAAAATGTTAGAGAACAAATGAGTTAACAGGTCATTATAATACAATATTAGAGTTGAAAAGTTTAAGTTAAACAAACAAAGGGCCATAACTCTGTAATAAATTAGGCAATCAATGATGTGTGATGTACAGGGACTTAAGGTCAGCAGTTGGTATGAGTATATGAAGTTTGTGAACAACCCTTGAAAAGTGTTGAGATATGCAAGTATTCAAACATGTGTTACGCGACGGGACGCGACGCGACGCTACGGGACACGACAAAAGATATGTATTACGCGACGGGACGGGACGCGACGGGACGTTATGGACAATGTGAATTCTATATAGCCCCCACTTTACTTTGTGAAAGCGGGAGTATAAAAAGAATCAGATAATTAATGTTTTATAGACTAATACCTCTGGTCGCAAACTTAACCACAGCATCATCTTGACCTCAGAGGATAATTATATGGGCACATATTTTCTGAAAATGCAGCCAGTGTTCAATATCTTCGTTGCATACGCCCCACCAGTGTTCGATATCTTCGTTGCATATACAATTGTACGATATAATTTTCATAATTATGCGATATTTAGGTAAAAACATCAATTAAACACATTACACTTTTGCGAATAGTACTATATTATGTCGTTAAACAATTCTCTGCCATAACTGGAAGCTGTACAATGAGCATTTGTACAAAATAGTGAACCAAAAACGATGCAAATGAACGATATCGTCGCCAATATCATTTCCCCGAAAACTGTACTCGATTCTCCATCAAAAGTAGGATGGCGTCTTTTTTGCGCTAAATTATATTAGAATCCGTTCCGTGGTTAGGAAATAATCCTCGAATCGGGCTGATTTTCTTCCCTTTCCGCCATTTTGAAACCACGTGATCCCCAACCCTGATATTATAGCTGCCTATTATAAGGTTGTCGTATGATGACGTCATATTTTGATTCGGTCTTCTCCGTACGACATAGACCAACGATATTACCTCCGTTATCCGGCTTTTTAAATGCATAATGAGCTGAACGGAAAAGAAAGAACTAGTACTCGGCCTGCTTTTGAATATTTATTACACATGCAATATGATAAATAGTTGTGGGTTTAATGCAATTCCACACTGGAAGTTATGTAATAAATAAAGATACTGTTTTGAAGTCTCTGGATCTTAAATTTTAGTTAAATTGTACAGTGATAAACATTCAAACTGGATGCAATTACCTTAACAATCAAGTATGTGCCATGTGAAACTTGTCATCGTGTGTATCTAGGTGCAGGCTGTCTTTGTCTTTGTTCCAGAATGTTAGCATTGTGCATTGTGTATGATGTTTCATGCCTGACTTTGTTTTGAAGGATATTTTGTTAATGCAAACGTTAGTGACTATCATGTCACCACACTCGCAATATTAATTTATTTTCAATTACTTTATATTTACTATTAATAGTCACTGAATTAAAAGGTAATTAGCGACTGTAATGTCACGCACCTCCAAATAGTTATTCAATAGTGATATTGAATCAATCATTGTCTCACCCACCATTAAATGAATTTAAGGTAGGTAAAGTAAAGGTTAGCCACCGTTCCACCTCCAAATATGTAATTCTACTAATTTATTTAAATATATATATTGTCAATAATAAATAAAAGTTTAGAGACTGTCTTGTCACCAACCTCCAAATGTATAATGCGATCAAATTGCATTTTATTTCGATAAATACTTATTTGTTCACAGTAAGTATTTATATAATGTTATATGTTTGTAATTAAAGGTACGCTTAAAACACAAAATAAAGACCAGAAAGAAAAGAGAAAAGATAAAAAGATAAACGTAGTAAATTGACTGGTCTTCTGCTTGTTTACCTCATAGTTCGCACTTAATTTGACGTCGGCTGTCCTGCCTACTGATGGAAAATGGCGGCGCGACAAACTTGATGAGAAGTAACTGCAAGAAGTCTTAGGCCGCGTTCGGACTTCACCCGTATTAACAACAACAGCAACAACAGGCACTTTATCACGCTCAGGTTACACAATAACAGGAATTTCTCTGAAAAAACTGTATACGTGTGTACAAAAAACAAGATAACTTTTTTCTTTTTTAAAACGTTTGAGTTTGAAGGTACGCTTGTGTGTCTGATGACATCAAGTAACAAAACCCCCGAATTGCGACAAAACATGAAGTTGACAGCGGATGCTATCGTCTATATGCGTATTATGTTGGTAAGATTATTAAGAGATCTAATATGTATAAGTAATATATAGAGTCTGGTTTATTTAAACACCTAGATGGGCGTAGCCAGCTATCTTTGTTGTAGTATGGCGTACTTAGTTTCTCACTCCGAGGTCCATTTATCGGACGTTAGTGTATGATAAAACACCGCCCCTTTGTTTTTTCCTGAATTAAATTATTTAATGCTATGCATCAAAGACAATTTGACCAACCATACTACATAAAGTTATAATACAAGAAAACTGCATAACTTAGATTATTGTCGCGTCAAACTTTGCTGTTGAACAATTTAATGCATAACCTGAATATAGGTGCAAAACCAGAAAGCGTAAACACGTTTGTTTTAGTGCGTCCTACATGTATTTTACTTAAACCTCAGGCTTTTTACTGGTGCACTATTGGTTAAAGTTTTTAGTGATGTGACTCCTAGGGAAGTAATAATGTTTGAAAATATACTGGCTTAATTCGCATACAGACTTCGGAAGAGTATGCATTAATTAACAGCAAGAAACCGAACACGATATTTCAGAACCACTCACAAAGCGGTGTTTAGGACATGGATCAGGTTTACATTGGGTGTTTCTAATTCAGTAGCATGTGCCATTGCATTACTGCATCTAGTTTGTCTAAGGATACACAAAAAACAAAGCTTATTTCGAGTCTAAATGACGCCTATTCTATATCATATGTTCCTTAAATTTAAACAAATACAGGTGTGTATCACTCCTGATGATTGCATCATGTGATGATAATGATGATGATGATGATGTGACTATTACGATGACGAACGATATGAGTATGACGATGATGATGATGATGAAGATGAAGATGACGATGAGGATGATAACACATCGTCTGGAAAAAATATAAATTGTACTATTTATTCTATTAACATTGACGTGTAATTGATAGTTACTATTGAATATGTTGATTCTATAAGAGAGTTTAAGAGATGTCAAGTCACCCGTATAGTACAGTAGAGTAGAGACAGCAGCGGTAATGATTAAACATTCACGATTGTCACAGTATTTCAATATTTCAATATCTTTAAATAATAAACTACATCTGCCTTATAAAATATATATTGGGTGACATTATTCTAAAGTTGTAGAAGGTTGTCAAAGTAAATAATTATAGTGTTCCTTTAAATATAATTGTGATAATTTCTTATGTAGAAATTAATTATAACCACTTCGGAACGTTTCTTTGAAATTACATTGCCTTTTTATTGATAAGTTATCTAGATTTAGTCGGCTTATGTAGTAGTTGAATAGTATTAAAATGCATTCTAGGAGTATGCATAACACATTATTTATCAAATATATTTACAAACAAGAACAATAATTATCAAAAAATGGAACACAAAGCAAGTTTCACGACATATGGATATAGCACATACTGACATATGTTTTAATCTCACGACACATGAAGAACACAGTCTCAAACTGTATGTTAAATGAGTGCTTTATTTTGCACATTCATATGATCTCCAAAAAATATCTAATGTTAAACACGTATACAGGAATATAGCATATCATGGCAATTGTTTTTAATCACACGACCCATTAAGCAAACAGTCTCAAACTGTATGTTAAATGTGTGCTTTATTTTGCACAATCATATGATCTCCAATATCTAAATGTTAAACATGTAGTACTTTTATTGTATCTGTGCATCTGTGTTGTTTTTCTCATAACAACGCCAAATTGACTGCAATAAGTGATTTTCGACTGTCGGCAGCCGTGTCTGTTATGGTTTTCATAACTGACCATGGATAATGGACTGTGTTTCATTCAGCACGCAATAGGTACACTATATTTTAAAAACAACTGCGACCCAGTCAAATGGTTAACTAACAATTTACGCCAAATAAATTGTATCTTTTGAGTATTAAAGCGGTCGGATTCCAGTCTGTCTCGGACCATTCGCAACGTTTCGATCAATAGAATCGTACCTTTCGTCGCGGACTTGTTTTTATATTGCTATGAAAGAGGTTTCACGTTGAGTCTTTCACCAGATACGCAGGAAGATGTCATCAGAGTCTTTAATGACACCTATCGGTATCTGGATAATGTATTCAACACCGACAACCCTTTATTTTCTACTAATATGGTAAATACTACATTAACGAATTTAATAAAATTTATATTTCTGATACTGTCACTTCGTTTTTCGATTTACATTTCTCAAGTGAAAATGTAGAAATAATAAGCAAAATGTATGACAAGAGAGATAATTTTAATTTCAATATCGTTAATATTTCCTACTTAGACGAGGATAATCGGGTATATGTTTCTTAACTTATCCGTTTTACTAGAGCTGGTGAGGACTTTAATATGGTTACGGGTAAAATCTAACAAGAACTGAAGTAAAACCACCAACAACTATGTTTGTAATATAATCAACACATTTATTCAAATACTACAATGAACAATATTCATTTGCAGAAAATATATAAAATGAATTTATTGATGTATTTTTTTAAAATCCGATATACAAATAAAGTCCAAATAATATTAACAAGTGTCTCTTTACTCTAAGTTGTCAAGTGTCCATTTAATCAAAGTTTTTGTCAAGAGTCCCTTTAATCCAATTTCAGGTCAAGTCTTTTCTGGTTTATTAATTCACTAATAATACAATAATCCAATTTTACTAGAATAGCACAATATTTGTATCCTCTCGCAATATAGTTTAATTCACAGCATCCAATATTTTGTAAATTAACAATTAAATTAATTAACCAGACACTCCGCTTTGAATACTAATACTGAGACCCCACATGTTTTACTTAGGTCAGTTTTTATAAACGGGGCTGACAAGCAAAAAAAACAACAACAAATAAAATAAAGCCCTAAAAACATCAGTTCTGGCATTTTTAGTTGGGGGTTGGGGGCTTAGGCCTTTTTATGGGGAGGGGCGGGCGTAAACATACTTTTTCAGGTTTAAGGGGGCGCACGTCAGATCCCCACCCTCCTCTGGGTCCGCCCCTGATACATAACACGGGCAGGAAGAGCATGCTTAGCTACGATTTTAAGCTGTAAGTCATTTGAAAATGATTAGTTCCACCCCACCCCACCCCACTCTGGATCATAACACGCTGTTAGACACGGGCAGAACGAGCATGCTTAGCTACGATTTTAAGCTGTAAGTCATTTGAAAATGATTAGTTCCACCCCACCCCACCCCACTCTGGATCATAACACGCTGTTAGACACGGGCAGAACGAGCATGCTTAGCTACGATTTTAAGCTGTAAGTCATTTGAAAATGATTAGTTCCACCCCACCCCACCCCACTCTGGATCATAACACGCTGTTAGACACGGGCAGAACGAGCATGCTTAGCTACGATTTTAAGCTGTAAGTCATTTGAAAATGATTAGTTCCACCCCACCCCACCCCACTCTGGATCATAACACGCTGTTAGACACGGGCAGAACGAGCATGCTTAGCTACGATTTTAAACTGTAAGTCATTTGAAAATGATTACTTCCAACCCCATCCACCCCCTCCCAAACCCCATTCTGGATCTACCCCTGGTATTACATAACACGCTGTTAGACACGGGCAGGAAGGGCATGATTAGCTACGGTTTTAAACTGCAAGTCATTTGAAAAAGAATTAGTTTCTAAACTAATCATTTGCATCCGTTGTGACACAACACGGCTTAATCATAAGGTCGAAATATTATCAGTAAGACACCAAATTAAGTTTATAACAGAGGCGCCGGAGCTGTGGCGGCAAGAGCAGAGATCGCGGCCCAGATATTTCGAGAAGGAACCAATTTTCGTCGAAGTTTCAATTTCAATAATTTTCTTAAAAATAGCCGTTTAAAATATTTATTTTTTATAACACCGTTACATAATAAGGCGAAATCTTATCTTACGTTTCCACAGATATAGCGACTTTGGGGTCGATTTCTTCAACGGCGACCTTGAGAAGACCGCCCTAAGAACTCAGGTTGAGTCCTTGAGAGTCCATCTAAAGGGCACGGTCAAGGACATCAACAACGTTACGGTGCGGAGCGTCGCTAGATTAATATGTGACATGAAGCATGTATCTCGTGCTATGTTTTCCGAGATAGTGACAGTGCTTTAAGCTACAGAGTCCCTATATCAATCGATTTTTTCTTTGTAGGCGTGTCTTTATTTGTAACTTCATGTTCACCAGCTCATGTCGAAATCGGGTATTTAAGCGAGCAAATATACCGAAGCATTGTGGTGTAGTGGTTATAGTGTCTGCCTTGCATTCGGGAGGTCGTGGGTTCGAGTCCCCTGACCGCGTCATACCAAAGACTTTAAAAATGGAGTAGTTACTTGTAACCCATGCCTGACAAGCAAATAATGGGTAGTACTACGTCTGGTCAAAAACCGTCTGGTCAACCCGGTGTCAGAATAATGTGTCTGGGTGGGGTATCACGTACTACGGCGTGGTATTCCAGTGTGGGAACACTATATCTGCTTCAAGTAGACTGTAGATAGATACATAGCACTACACACAATCACTCACGCAATAGTCCAGACATAATGCCGAGCCAACGGGGGATTCTTCCCGGGGGCTCATATGGTAGAGGGACTTTAAACCTTAGAAATCATCATCGAAGAAAATCATTTACTGTATATACATCGACCAGTGCACATCGTACCTATACACAGGTAACAGTAAAATTTCCAAAAAAAAAAGTTAGCTTCTTTCGGGGCTCGAACACACGATCTTCTGATTTCAAGTCCTGTGCTCTATCCACTGAACTACAACGCTATTTGAGAAAATAGTATACTAACTACCGTCTATTATGAGGCAAAATACCTTAACATATTTGAACGCAACTAATGATGGATCAATAAATATGCAGTCCATATTGTCGCACGTGTAAATTAACATTGCCTAGTGTAATACTATATCTTATCAATATGAAACTAATACTTCGCCTCAAATCAACCATATCTCGACTTGTTATTTAGCGCTGGATGAGTTTGTGTGCGCGCTCTTGTTATCACATAATGCCTATTTTGTGTTAAAAATGCTACAAAATACCAATAAATAGCAGTGGTCTAGAGGTTCAGCATACATCTTTCAAAACTTACAAGTGCAAGGCTGTGGTTCAAATCCCGTTCAGGGCAACTATTTTTTTATCACATATATTCTGGAGCCGTATATTTATCGATGTTACCTGTACGGAGGCTAAATAAAAATGTGAAATTTTACGTATCGATTTCTCCTTATATACCGACTTTTGGGGTGTTCGTCGATTTGAAACTACTTCACACGTGACTCATTCATATTCATGAGTTATTACCAGTTAAAATAGGGAATGTACAGCTTTAAACTCATTCTAGTGGGCCACTAGTGAACGGTCTTTCTCCGCTCTGCGCATACTGAAAACGTATCTCAAGCATGTCACCGGAACGCCTAAACCACCTGATCACTCTTCACGTGCACCGAGATGCAACCGACAACATGAACTTACGAGGTTGCGAATGTGTTTGCTTTAGCAAATCCAAGGAATCACGTGCAGGTACGTTTGGGAAAATTTGAAATTAACTGATGTTCAAGAAAACATAACGCGAGAATCGATGTTTCGAATTATATGTTTTTCCATGTATCATTTTGTGTGTGTGTGTTTAACCGTCGTTCTTCGTAATGGACGTAAAAGCTGTGCATCTTCCAATTTGATTGTTTTATTACATGTATGACATGATTGATGTATGGAGAAATTAGACAAGCGCATGATATTTTTTTTTATGACATTGATACACATAGTATTATCGTGTTCGACGATTTCCAGATTTCTCCTTTCATCATATTCACTTTTTTTAAATATATCACAGTAGCGTTATATAGGCAGGCTCCGTAACTTCCGAACTAAATTCCATTTTGTTTATTTTGCCCATTGTTTTCTCGTTTAGGGCGAAGCGTTTTGTTAGAAACCGGGACCATACACCGCTGGCCATGGAATTATTTGAAAACACCTCATTGAAGGTTCCATGTTCACCGCCATATATGTGTACTATCTTCGGGATGGCTCACATTTCTGTACTATTGACATTTTAAATTTCTCGTGTTCGACGATTTCAGATTTTTCCTTTCGATACATGTTTTACTATTATATTAATAATATATTATAAATTCTTCTTTTGTATTCAATTTTCTCAAAGTTAAAATGTACTACTAAAGTCATCAGAATTCACCAGAATGCGTCATTTACAGGATTATTTCGAAGAAAATATCTCTGAGGGAAATCCCCAACCACCAACAGCAGAAGGGGGAGACACCAACCTCACCGTCCCAATGTTTGACTCCTTCCGGAGCTTCTATATAATGTTTGCTCTGAGACTCTTACCCCCTCCCGATGAAGTAATCTAAAGGAAAAAAGGAAACATATCGTATATTGGTCGAGTACTGAACAAATTAGATGGATAAGATCCAGGACGATTAGGTGCCTCGATCAAATGCGTAAATTGCAAGATTTTTCAATCCAACAAGAATTGTCAATACTTTTCTATTAAACAGAACATTAATTGCAATAAAGTCGATTAATTTAAAAATGAAATCTAAAAACGTCTACAAACTGATGAAAAAAACTAATTTCAAATGATCGATACTTGCCTTTGCCCAAGCAGAATCGCACAAAAACAACTAAATTGGTTTTATTTTGCAAACGTTACACAAAGACAGTGGTGTTTATAAGGCGAACATATCTTCATTATGTTCCGTGAATCCATTAAAGTAACAAAAGTAAGCATAATTAGGAAATAATGTCGTAATAAAGGTCACTAGAAAAACGGCTTAACTCGGTTATCCCAAAACAACAGTGAATATTAGGTGCCCATCCGTAGCGATTAAGAGCCGAATCAACTTTTATCCGTGCAAATTCGTTCTGATCATGCACCGTGGATATATCTAATTTCAATATTGTACTCTTGCAACATTAAACTCCACCTCATTAATCATGTGTTAATCTCTGAATTTTATTTTTCATTTTATTAATAAACGTCAGAGGATTGTGATCACTGAAGACAACTATCGGGGAAACAGATGAAGTTAAATAGACTTCAAAATGCTGTAGTGCCACAATCAGAGAAAGGCATTTTTTCAATAGTAGAGTAGTTCTTCTAATGTTCGTTAAACCTTTTAGAAAAATAACAAACTCACTGGTCAATATCATTGTTGTCTTCTTGAAAAGGTTCTGCGCCTGCACCAATATCATTTGCATCAACAGTTAACTTAAATTTAAAATCAGAATTTGGTGCTGAAAGCACTGGTGCACTCATAAGTAAGGCTTTTATATTATCAAATGACTGTTGACATTTTTCAGTCCAAATACATTTATTTCTTTTATTCTGTAAGTTGGTCTAAAGTTTAGCAATGACTGAACAATTACGACAAAATGTTCTATAATAACCTGCCATACGGGCCAAGAATACGCATCAGTTGCGTTTTACAAGTCGGTAAAGGAAATTCAGAGATAACCTTAACCTTAGCTTCAATATTTTTAACCTGACCCTGTCCAACTTCATGTCCAGAATACATGACAACAGCACGACAGAATTCACTTTTGTTGAGGTTGACTGTTAACTTCGAATCTTTAAGATGGTCGAAGAAACTTCATATGGTCCGCAGATGGTCTTCCAATGTGTTGTTGTAAATAATGACGTCATCAATACACGCGTCACATCCATCTAGATCAGATATTAACATATTGACCATGTTGACTAGACGTTGAAACGTTGCTGGTGATTTATTCATTTAAAAAAGCATAACTTTATACTGCAATAGTCCATCTAAAGTAACAAATGCAGAGACTTCTTTTGCTCTTTCTGTGAGAGGTACTTGCCACAGTCCTTTAAGAAGATCTAATTTTGTAATGTATTTGGCATTTCCAATTTTGTCACTATAATCACAAATTCGTTGATTTGGAAATTCATAAATTTTTGTGACACTATTGATTTTTCTATAGTCAATACACATCCGGTAGGTATTATACGGTTTTAAAACTAGAATACATGGTACACTCCATTCACCTTTGCTTGGTTCAATGAAATCATTGTCCAATATGTATGGCGGACCATTTAGTAGCACTGAAGGACGACAGACAACCACAAACACAAACAAAAACAAAGAGCAACTTTAATGGTGAATAAAAGGCCAACTAAGACATCACAAACACAAAAGGGTTAACAATAGGGATACCGCCTTAGAACGGTCAGTGGCAAAAAAGGCCACTGGGGGTTTAAACCAGGTTCTGAAAGTGTCAATTCTTACAAATCGGGTGGAGTATACAGTATTGGTTCTACCCAGAAACAAGTGGGTTGTCTGTCTCAACAAAACAGAGAAAAAAAAGATCGTCATATATAGCCTAACATGTGCTACAAATGACGAAAAACACCATTCAACCAACAAAAATGAGAATAAAAGCAGCCAACGAAATGGCAAAGTAGACCCGTACTGCAACGCAAAGAGTGAGTTAACTGTACAATGAAAAGGACACAACATAACACAAAGAGTGGTGAAGAAAACCCACAGTGGCCACTGACCGTTCCAAGGCGGTTGCCCTATTGTCAACCCTTTTGTGTTTGTGATGTCGTTTGCATTTATTGTTACTTTTGCATTCTTGTTTGTCTGTTTGCGTGTTTGTTTCTGTGTTTTATGGTTGATTGTCCTCCTTGAATGCTACTTTCCCTGTCCGATCTTTTTATATTTCTTTGGAACGGTTAGTAGGTAATATCGCCCACTGGTTAGCTTAAATAGATTTTAAGTGTACACAACCTCGCTATTACCCTGTCTTCAGCGCTCAAATTGACAAGGCAGTGTAATTAAAAGTACAAAGTGTTTAGGTTGGTTTTGTACTTTTCCTGCAAGTTTTCGTTGCGCCGATAGAACTTTGAGAAAGATCGACGTAGTTTATGATAACGAAAACCTTGTTGAAGACGTTTACTTGTAATAACTTGATTTCGTTAATTGAAATCCTTAACATCGTTACATGCCCCAGCAAGACGAATTAGCTGAGAGATTTAAACCCCGGGCCATATGATGTAGCACAAGATACGTCTCCATCTAAATGTGGATAGTTAACGATCTCAAAGTTAAAGCCATCTCTTTTATCATAGATCGTAATATACATGTACGTAATCATTTGAAATCGAGAGATGAAAATCGAAAAATGCTGCTATGGCACCCGAAATGTTGTATTTTTAATTTATTTGTTTAATTTTGCCTTTATTGAATATGTTTGAATGTATCAATTAATAGACATATGTGTTAATGACTGGTGAACACATTAACATGCTTGTATTGATGTGTATGACGGATATGATGTACATAAACATAATAACATTCATTCTTATTTGTACAAGACATTTTTGATACGATTGATTATTATGACCAATGAACATTATTCTCTTTAAAATTGACACAATAGATGAAACTAGATCATAGGATTAACATCAAACTAACGTTTTATTATAGTATAGCCGAGTATAAACTATATCTAACTTAGATTGTTAAATTACTATCAGTATTACCCCTGCTGATAATGAGCTTGTAATTATACACCTGCCTCTTTCAATAGCACCCGTCGGTGTGTTCTTGGGCAATACATTTTACCTTAGCCTCGTCCGTCGGATGGGGCCGTAAACCGGGCGGTCCCGTATATCGGTCTATCTTCCGAGCACGTTAAAGAACCATAGGAATCTATTCGATAATAAGAGTAGGGCAGGCTCCCGGATTCCTATGTATCCTTCCCCTCTCTCTGGGGCGGCTCTAAATAACCTATACTGTGTTGATGAGCCGTTAAACAACATTCAATTCAATTCAATTCAATAGCACCTTTATTTTCACAGTATGACAATACGTCCCAGCCATGGACACAGAGCACCTTTTGAAACGACCTGCTTTGTCACATATTATCATATTACAGACATGTTAATAGCGTGACGCGTCTGACATCTTCATTGTGAAGTATCCTTGGATTCGTGTTGACTGTTATTATAAATACAAAGTAATACGAGGTCGATCTTCCGTTCAAGCAATCAAAATGAATGCCGCAATGCGGCCCGAACATGAGCCACACATATCACACAATTTATACATTTACATTTAATAAAGATCGACTCTACTTCTTCAGCTGGACATACATCTTAACTGAAACTGCACAGGCGTCTATGCTGCAGTCATGTTAAAAAAATAATAATATCTAGCCAATAGAAAAACAGCAGTCATAGTCTCTCTCTCTCTCTCTCTCTCTCTCTCTCTCTCTCTCTCTCTCTCTCTCTGTCTCTCCCTCTCTCTCAATAGCCTAAACCGTGTTGGTAAACCGTTTTCCAACTATCAGATTACTGTATTTAATACTTATTGAATTTACTAGTCATGTCGATTTTATCCAACGAGTTTAATAAATTCAATATTAAATAGACACGAATGTGAGATTCTATTCATCACAATAAGGAACTAATAAGGAATAATTTAAGGAACAACTATTGTTATTTACAGCGTTGTTGTATGATGGATTTTATGTTGACTCGGTCTTGTCCGTACGGAACCGAACAACGGAACTACCTCGTCGATTTCCGTAATTTTTGAAAGTGCGTTTTTATGACAAAAGCAAACTACATATAAAAAGCATGTTATTGACACGCTCAAGCATACATACATGTATATTGCCAATGCCGACGTTACGGTATTACTGTTTATATAGGATATTTAAACACTATAATAACTCTACAATAGTAACAACACGCAAATAGCCCGACAAAGCCTCGTTATATTTTGTTTACTAAGTCCCGCCTAATAAACTGGTTAGTAAAATGGACTGACATAATATCTAGGTGTCAGCACAAAACTATCGTAACTACATATGAATAAAGAATTGAATTGAATGTTGTTTAAAGGCTCATCAACACAGTATATGGTATTTAGAGCCGCCCCAGAGAGAGGGGAAGGATACATAGGAATCCGGGAACCGTGCCCTACTCTTATTATCGAATAGATTCATATGGTTCTTTAACGTGCTCGGAGGATAGACCGCCCGGCTTACGTCCCCATCCGACGAACGAGGCTAAGGGAAAATGTCTTGCCCAAGAACACACCGACGAAACTCAGTGGTACCACGGAGGATTGAACCCGGGGCCTCCGGTTACAAATCCGCCGCGCTACCTACTGCACCACGCCAGCCCTCATATGAATAAAGAAGGCGATACATGTACAATAGTTTTGCACTGAAACATAGATATTATCTATATACATTACTTTCTGATTGAGACATTACCATGCGTGTAGGAATTAAAATATACCTTTTTGAGATATTAACACGCATTTGATACTTTAAGCTGGACCACAAGCTTCTAATTTTCGGAAAAAGAATCCACTCTTTTTAAACATCCGATACGTATCGCGTATACCTCAATAGAAAATGTCTATTCCACGGTCTGAAAAAGGAATATTTCTTGCACTTATTTATTCATACCAACCTTCCAAGGTACGTTATTATAGGAACTATACCAACGGGAAAATAATGGCATGTGAATGGTAGTGAATGGCATATTTTCCATAAAATGCTATAGCCTCGTGAAAATAAAGAATTGATTCGCATTTTTTCGGCGTTTATGCTGTTTTAAACGCCGATAGTGGATGGCAAATCAAACATACAGCTCTTATGATCTTCATGAAATTAGCCATTTACTACCAGCATTTAAAACCACCTGAACGCAAAAGGGAAGAAAACTACTTTTAAGACCTTGGTAGCACCTCACATTTTAAAGTTATTTAAACAATTAGACAAAAGGCTTGTCAGATATGAATATAAAATGCCGATGAAGCAAACCGTGTTTACTTCTATTTACACTAATGCCATAGCAGCAGGTCACCGAAATGGTATAAATTCTGCGGGAATCCTGCCTTCTGGCAGAACGGTGATCTTGTGCAATCGAAGTCCCAACCCAACGGAGAAGGAATAAACTATGTTTTCTGCAGCGTTATTTGTGGTTGGATTGCTCGCAGCTTTTCAAGGAGGAGGTATGTAATATTGTCTTCATTTATTGCATACAATAATTGCGTTTTTATTTCCTTGTCGTATGATTCTGTGGTTTGACTGTATTCAAAAGCAAGCATTCATTCGTTCTGAATATATAAAAAAAACACAAAAACAAACAACATCTATATATATATATATATATATGAAAAAATAATGAATATATATTTCAATTTCAATTAAAAAATCAAGTTTAGTGTTATTACTTACTGGTCCTTTGGGATCATCAAACCCAATCGTTGAGGGTTTATGATAACGAAAACCTTGTTGAAGACGTTTACTTGTAATAACTTGAATATCGCTTAAGCCGGTGCTAGGAGGCGTGAGAGGTGTTGCACTTTACATTATCTCTCATGAACAGACTCAATAAAACCGAGTCTGCTACTTTTCCCTCTTGTTTGTGTTTGTTGCTTCCAAGGGATCCCCTTTTCAGTATTTATTTCTTAGCGATAACAACGAAATAATGGTAAACGTGTAGCGAATTATTTCACATGATATCGCTAAACCGAGTTTTTAAATTGTAAGGTTTTCGTTCTCAGATTTAGAAATTCACTTACTGGAAACAAAAAAAACAAAAAATACGATATTTATCGTTTTAAAGTATATGATATGTTTAAATAGGCAAATGTATAGAATGCGAGAAAAATGTAACTTTATATATAGCAATACGTTCGTGTTTTCCGTTTTGCACCTTAACATATCGAGTTTACTTTTTATAAATATTAATAATTTTAAGAATATTAATAATTACTCATCATCTTAACATTTAAAAATTGTGTTATGGAAGCTGTTGCAAAAATCAAGTTTGGGATGACTTGTTTAAACTAATATTAAATATAACAATACGTTTTTATAAAAGCATAATAGGACGTAATAGTATGAAACTGAATCAACGCGTTTATTACATTTTGGAGACTAGATTGTTCGTGTTCTGCTCTTTGTGGTATACTACTAAAGGCACCTCGAACGGTTGTTGTATAGTGAGTTAGTGTACCCATTGAAACATGATGTTGATTTAAATAACATTTATACATTGCATAAGCATATCAAACCATGGAAAGCTGTGAATACGAACTGTAGCTACCAATGTACTAGTATTGAACATGTGTTCGAATTACATATAATTCTAATATATATATATATTGCATGTTGTACAGACAAAATTGGCCAACATAAAGCTAAATTGATTTAAGAGACAGAAATGACAAAACACGGTCAATAGCAGAGGGTTCTTATTCTTTCTTTCTTTCTCTTGTTCTTTCTTTCTTCCTTTCTTCTTTCTTTATTTAATGTTATGTTATGTTGAATATGTATAACTGACATTTGAATTAAACCTAACGTTTCTTTATGTGGCGTGACCCATTGGAAAGCACGGTATAATCATGTTTATAACACAAATAAGAAGAAAACGATTTTAGTGGAATATGTGCTATTTTTACCACGCGTTTATTAATTATTGTGTTCTTATATCAAGTAGCTAATGATCGTAATTCATGTTTAACGGCTTCTTTAAAGCTTCGCCATTTAAGAAAGGTTACGACCATTCATTATAAATGACTGATAAGCTCGTTAAATTCATAATTTCATTACTGTTGATCCATTTAATCCCTAAATATTGTTTACACCAGAATGTAGGCATGATTTAATGATAAATAAAAGGTCTGAAGTTTATACAATCCGCCGAGATATTATATGTAATACATTACTGTGTTAGTTATTACCTAACTGTTGCATAGAACGAATTTTAAGGATGTTGGCTGGGCAATTTTTAGAATTTTCAAGTCTAAGAGTTTTGCTTTTTAAATCATAGTTTTATTTGAATCTCAGCACTGCGTCCTTTCCCAGCCGACCTCTTTAATATTCTTCCATTTTTGCCTAGAATTAATGCGCTTATAAACTTTTAGATTTTCCAACATGTAACCCACTTTTGACAAATTTATATTTTCAAAAACGTATAAGCAGTAAAATGCGTATGAAAAGTATTTACATGTTCTTGTTGCTTGGGCAGCATAGAATTGAATGATTTAGAATATTTTCTGTTGTGGCTAAGAACAACCGACATACCTCATTAATTTTAGAAAGATTTATTTTTTATTTTATTTTATGGCGCATAGTTGAAAATATACTGATGCTAGTCTTTTACATAAAAGACATGAAGGCGAATATATGATACTTGGTATATTTAAACAAAATAAGAACAACAATTATTGAGTTACATGATAAGCGCATATGACTGTCCATATGTTGTATAACATCAATATGTTCTGTATGAATATGATAGGTATGGGATAAAGGCATTTTAGTGTTGACCCTACTTTTCAACCAATCAGTTGTCTCAGATTTTCAAATACTTGCACCATTTATTCATAAAGATTTTACTACTAACATTTTTCACAGTGAAAAATCGTGACCTATATAGAGACTGTCTATAAAACATATGGCAAACACAAGTCGATAGAGTCTATGAAGAATTGAATGGAATGTTGTTTAACGGCTCATCAACACAGTATAGGTTATTTAGAGCAGCCCCAGAGATAGGGGAAGGATACATAGGAATCCGGGAACCTGCCCTACTCTTATTATCGAATAGATTCCTATGGTTCTTTAACGTGCTCGGAGGATAGACCGATACACGGGACCGCCCGGTTTACGTCCCCATTCGACGGACGAGGCTAAGGGAAAGTGTCTTGCCCAAGAACACACCGACGGAACTCAGTGGCACCACGGAGGATTGAACCCGGGTCCTCCGGTTGCAAATCCGCCGCGCTACCGACTGCGAACCGCCAGCCCATGAAGAGATTTCTTCACCATTAAGAAACCGCTACGCTCCCTCCCTTTCGGTTTCTTAATGGTGAAGAGAAATCTCTTCAACATTAACATGATAAGGATCCGAAAGGGGATGGAGCGTAGCGACCGACCACGATTTCTTAATTGTGAACATTTCTCTTCATAGACTCTATGCGACTAAGTGTTTGCCATAGTCAATCGATAGTCGTTATATAGGTCAAACTCTTCACCGTTAAGACTGTTTGTAGTAAAATCTTCATGAATAAATGACGCAAAGTATTTGAAAATCTGAGGCAAATGAATGGTTGAAAAAAAAATGTAAACACTAAAACAACAAATAAAAACAAAGTTGTTTATAATTGAATTAGCATGATTACAATGTGTAAATGATTAGTTAAATGTTAACACAATAACACGTGTTTTACAGAATGTGCTGCTGTATTCACAACACCCGCGACTGCGTCGGCTGTTATTTCCCCGAGTGTGGCTGAAGGAACAGCAGCAGGAACTCTCGGTTACACGGTAGTAGCAACAGGCTCTCCGGCTGTCACATTCACGTTACTATCCGGTACCTCCATGTTTTCGATTACCGCAGGACTGATAGCATCAACATCAGTGCTGGATTATGAGACTGCAACTATGTATATCTTATATGTAAAGTAAGTAGTAAAGTGTATCTTAAATATAACCATATGTATTGTTTCTTGAACATGGGTGTAGGAACGTTTTAAATATTGGGGTGGTGGGGTGGGGGGGGGGGGGGGGCAAAGAATACCCCCACCCCCCACCCTCCAACCACACCTCCGGCTCCTGCGCCTATGTTGAAATATGTTTAAGACAACATAGTATACAACTCAAAGTTTTCAAGCACCAAGATTTTAATTTGACATTTTACAGTGGCTGGTTTTATCAACAGTATAAAAGTCAACAATTAATTTTGATTTACGATTAATTGATGTAGAATTCATTTTTTGATTGCCAAACATGGATTAGGATACAATTGTCTTATGTATTTTTGCATATAAAAGAAACCATACATATTCTTCATCTCGGTTCAAAAATAAGGAAAAAAAGGTTTCGGACTTAGCACACCTTGAGTAGTATATATATTATATTGGACATAATCCAATTATCCCCAATGACCAACACCAAAAAAGCGTTTTCGTTATATTGCATCTAAGTACGTAATTATAAAATGAATTTCATTTTATTAAGTTCATTTTATTCAAGTAAACCACAAACTTAATAACAAATAGATAGGAAACTGTGGTTGTTTATTTGTTTGTTTGTTTGTTTGTTTGTATGGTGTTTTACGTCATTTTCAACACAGGTAAGGTTATATATGACGGTCGATTTTTTTGTGGTGGAGGCAGACCACCCACTTTTTCTGGGTAGAACCAGTACTGTACACTTCCAGCCATTCGTAAGAATAGGAAACCGTGAAATGTATCTAAATTTCAGGTGGCACAGTGCAGAACTTTTACAAGATATTGCTCGACTTTAAACACAAATATCATGAAGAGTTTTATCCATATACGATTAATTTATGTCAAAACACATCATCAATTTATTTCTCTTCCTACTGATGCTGTTTTCTTTACATTAACATTTTAAGCAAAAGAAAAGGAGTTTGAAGGAAAGTGTCACAACGTCAATTGCTTGATTTTTAAGGGAAAAGCCAGAAATGATTATATTTTTTAACTTTTAACAGCTTTCTATAATATTTCTTGATTTGAAAATAAAAGAAATTATTATAATCCCATTTTGCTATTCATTATGAATCTTTTAAATGTATTCTCATCAAAATCAATGATTTGTTGAGAGAGTAGTTAGAAGAAAAATGTAAGGTGCCATTTTGGCTTTTTCATTAGTTCCGATAGGAAGTTTCCAATATGTTTGTTATTAGGTCTCTGCGTAAACACGCATTCTGTATAATATGCTTCATTGTAATTCGACTACAGTATGTTGTTTCAAATTGGAACATACATGTTTAGTTTAGAAGAAGAATGTTTTACCATATTTATATGAAAAACAATTATATTAAAATGACATAGAGATTATTTAATGGCTGGGATTCATTATAGGGAAATCCTTCACGAGATGGTAGACGTGTGGTTCTTTTAACGAACGAGCGTCAGCGAGTAATTGAAAAAACAACACAAGTCTACCATCGAATGAAGGATTTGCATATAATCGATCACAACAGTTAAATAATCTATTTATTACATTTTTAATCAGATTATGTATGCTTTTAACCAGAAATAGTGCTTGCCTTACATTTTTCCTCCAATCAGACGGTGAGGAATTTTAAAAAAATGGCGAACTTATTCATGTAAATGTCTAACGAACTCCAATTTTAACCATTTAATCATTAAGTAATCGCTTACTAAATGGCACGCGCTTGTTTGGACACAAGGAGGCGGATTTAGTAGAAGCGCGAACGTATTAAGCGGCGTGGTTTCGTAGAAACTCGGGGGGAAAAGTAGGGCAAACACCAAGTCTCAGTCAGTCGCTGCGCTCCTTCCCTTAGGGTTTCTTAATTGTTAAAATTTCACTTCATAGCCTCCAAATAATATTTATTCGCTTTATTTAGCGCTATCGGCGGATGACAACTCGTTAATGACGTCATAACTCAACGTCGCAGTTACTTATTTTTGTGTTCAGAGTTACTTATTAATATTTAGCGATTATGAATATTCTTTCACTGAGAAATCCCAATCTTTCACCCATAGAAATGTAATAAATAGAGATTATTTAACAGATTGGGTCAGTTATAGGGAAATCCTTCACGGTATTGTAGACGTGTGGTTCTTGTCGCAAACGAACGCATGCGAGTGAGTAAAAAGAAGGAAACACGCCTACCATCGAGTGAAAAATTTTCCTATGATCGAACACAGCAGTTAAATAATATATTTAATACATTTGAAATCGGTTGATGTATTATTTTAACCGAAACTATTTGCTTTATTGAACGTTGTCGACGGATGACGTCGACGTAGACGTCAGCCATACAAATGATGTCATGACTCAACGTCATAGTTAGTTATGTTCGTGTTCGTAGTTAGTTATTAATAGTTTGCGATTATGAATATTACTTTCACTGAGAAATCCGAGTCTTTCACCTATAGAAATGTAATAAAGAAAATACAGATAATAAACACACTGTAAATGATACACCATTGTAAGATAACATTCGGACATTTTATAATAAACTACAGATTCATATATTAATGATATAATAAAAATGAAAAATGAATGTGTTTATTAGTAGATCACGTGCTAGTATAGTAAATTCAATATCGAGTCTTCAATATTAAGTTGTAATGTTGAGTCATCGATAGCGATATCGAGTGTTAAATATCGAGTCGTCTTTGTCAACTCGTCAATATCGAGTCGTCATTGCTATGTCGTCAATATTGAGTCGCCATTGTCTAGTCGCCAATATCGAGTCGTCATTGGTAAGTCGCCGCTATCGAGTCGTCAATGCTAAGTCGTCAATATCGAGTCGTCATTGCCAAGTCGTCAATATCGAGTCGTCATTGTCAAGTCGTCAATGTTGAGTCGTCGATATCGAGTCTTCAGTATCGAGTCTTCAATATCGAGTCTTCAATATCGAGTCTTCAATATCGAGTCTTCATATATCGAGTCTTCAATATGTTCAATATTGCGTCTTCAATATCGAGTCTTCATTATCGAGTCTTCAATGTCAAGCCTTCTAGTATTTTGACTGTTACCTGTGATACGCAGGCTTCATAACCTCTGCTCCCAAACTAAATTCCATTTCGCTGAGTTCGCCAACTATTTTCTCGTTTAGGGCAAGGCATTTTGTTAGAAACTGTAGCCATATGGACTGGTATTAAAACACCATATTTGATGTGTTCCATGTTTGCCGTTACTTTCAGACTATTTTCGGGATGGTTCAAATGTTCGTGCTATTGATATTTTAGATACTGAGTTTTGCTCAACTCGGGGTTAGAGGGTGTGAACGGTAGCAAGCGTGTTTCACTACCGTATAAGAATAGTCTCAATCAAACCGAGACTTTAATAGTTTTTGTAGTTATCGATTTCCAAATTTCTACTTTCATACTCTTTTTTCAATACTGAGACGTCTATTTCGAGACTTCAATTTCGACGCGTCAATGTCAACGTCGAGGCGTCGAATATACTCATGATTTAAAGGCTAAACGTTTTCGGAGATTTATTTGAGAAATGTGTTCCTCAATTTATACTAACGTGTCGCTGGAATGATAATATCATTGGATTAGTCATGTTGGATTGCTCGGCCGGGTGTCAGTATAATATGACTGGTTAGAGTATCGTGTCATGTGTCTACTCGTGGCATTCCATTTTGGTAGCACTATACAGTTGAGCATAGAACTCACTTTTACAAATAAACCGTTAAACCCCATACATACATACATAAATAAATACATGCGTGCATGCGTGCGTGCGTGCGCGCGCGCGCACACTCGAACGCTCGCACACACACACACACACAACGGCCTTTTTGGTGCCACTAACCGTTCCAAGGCGGTAGCCTATTGTGAACCCTTTTATGTTTGTGATGTCATAATATGCCTTTTTTTCATACGTGTAAATGTTTTTTGTTTGCGTGTTTTGGTTAACTGTAGACTCTGAATGCTACTTTTTCTGTTCGACTTTTATATCCACGTTTAGTTATATTGTGTATCATCAATAATATTTTATTGTAATTATTTCTTTCACTTTATAGGGGAGATGAAGCTGCCAGCCCCGCAACGTCAGCCACAGTTACTCTTACGGTATCGATTACTGCCGTAGCCACGGACCCATACTTCGCCGCCGTCGGATACTGCGCAGTCATGGCAGATCTGTCCGCCTCAGGTACTGGTTAACTTTAAAACTCGATATACTAATTTCGAAATCATGTCGTGGTATGTCTCTAATATTATTAATTATTATTCATCTGATATTTAAAACGTATTGGTTTTATTTTTATTAATAAATGATTGATGAAACATTTAGCCATGCACATTAGATTGCTATAGTAGTTCAACAAAAATATGTGTACTACAGTGTAGGGGCGTTGTAGAGTGGGTAGAAAAGTGGAAAGAGTATACATGACTTTGAACGTTTTTCATGAATATATAAATGTAATTATATGGGCATGTATTTATGAACGCTGTTTATGTGTGCATAACGATGTGGTGAAAAATTGTGATTTGACCAGGACTCGAACACAGGATCTCCGGCTTGGAAAAGAAGTACTCTAACAACAGAGCTATCTAGCCAAACGGTTAATTGACAAATAACCTGAATTCACCAACCATTCTTCAAACTATTCTTAGACTTGAGCTCAAGCACTCAAAATTCATACACATATATGCCCATGACCTTCAGAAATAAACTACCGTATGAAGGTGATATTTAGTAGTATTTACCATACATATGCATAGCAGCTTAATGTGAACGCGTATACTTTAAACTTCCAGAAATATCTGTGATTGAAATTTGCATACTTTGGCTTAAGTCTAAGAATATTTTCGAGAATGTTGGTGAATTCCAGTCCAGCTGTTCTCGGTTACAAGTACATATTTTTATATACCTTCCATTATTATTTTAGGATCAACAGTGACAACCGTAACAGCAACGGATCCCGACAGTGATACTCTGACCTACAGCATTTCAGGTAAGCTATTCTTAAATTTGTTGTTATACTATTAACAAACAATTTTTATTTAAAACAGCTCTTAGAACATAGTTAAAGGTCCAAAGTATTATCAAAATCCAATATGAAATAAAGGAAATCTGACCTATTAACAAATTGTCTAGAAACATAAATGTAGGCGTCCATCAGAAAATGATAACGTCAGCTATATTATCATTTAAAGCAAAGAAAATGTTGGCAAGTGAATGTAAAATCGCACAAGACCTCGGTCTGAGGATGTCTCGTCCACCGCGGCAAACCGCGTATGACATATTTTATTAAATGTGTGCTTATGTCCCCAAAGACAACACTTCATATGACAAATTATCATACAAATAAAAGCGAAGTAATCATAAGAAGTTAAATTACTGATGTTAAGTGGTGGTTTAAGCAGGGTGTAGTTTTGGGAAAATAACGCAAAATATGACCTTGGTATTTTTTGTCGTTCAGCAATGTCCACCAATGCCAATAATACATATGACCAAGTATCAAAGACATACAGTGAAGCAATCACATGAAGTTAACTGAGGTTAAGTTACTTAACCAAGGTTAAGTTACCTAACTAAGGTTAAGTTTGGGGAAAATAACGCAACATATGACCTTGACCTTTATATTTTTTGTCGTTCAGCGACGTCCACCAATGCCAACAATACATATGACCACATATCTAAGACATAAAGTCAGGAAATCACATAAAGTTAACTGAGGTTAAGTTACCTAACCAATGTTAAGTTACCTAACCAAGGTTAAGTTTGGGGGAAATAAGCAAAATATGACCTTGACCTTGGTAAGTTTGGCATAACGTGATGTCCCTTGACAAAACAAAGCATCTGAAAAGGTTTCAGAAAAATTCAAGCAGCGGTTGTGGAGATATAGTTGATTTAAAATGCGGACTCCGCCGCCGCCGCCGCCGGAAAAGTGACTGCTATGTATCGCTACCCACTATCGTGGGCGAGACAAAAATGAGCCTACAGATTATATCTTTGTTTAACTTTGTATATCGAATATAAGAAAACACGATTTTATCAATTTGCCAAATGTGGTAAAAGACCCGATAGCATCTTCGTTCTATGATGGTCACTTCCACTGCATAATTTCTATAGGTCATATCTCCTGTATTTTGTATGGTATGTTGATAATATTTCAACGTTTTACAATGTGTTCAGAGTCCAAATTGTTTGAGAATAGTGCAAACTCCTCTTTAGTAAGTAAATAACATCATACTGAATCAATATGATATTTAAACTCAGTCTTCACCTTCGCTTATTCAGTGTTAATTTCCAAATGTGAAAAAGAAAAAGAAAAAAAGGTTTATGTAAAGAAACGTTATCTAAAAACCTATCAATTTTAGTTGGATAATGCCTCCGTATTACTTTTATTACTCACAAGACAATGTAAATAACTTTTGTATTGAGATTGTCTTACTGGCAGCAAGTTACCTTATAAATAAAACCAAGTTCACTGTCCATTTATGCGTTCAAGTCAAGTATTATCAGTTGCATAGCATTTATGTTCACAAGAAATTCACCATATCCATTATTTCAGGGACCGGTAACACCAACACCGACTTCGTCATCTCTTCGGCTGGTGTGATTACCAACGCTAACGTCCTGTATGGCACCAGTACAAAATCGTACCAGCTCATTGTATACGCCGCTGATGCTTCGTTGTCTGGAACAACAACTGTGAGCGTCTGTGTTGGCACAACAGCTCAATGTGCAAGCTGTAATAGCAGCAGCAGTGCATCTGTTATTGCTGTGAATATGTTGATGGGACTCTTCGCCCTTCTCCTCGTGCTGCTTCGATAGAGTATAACGACATCAATTGGTTGGACTGTAGTAAGAACGTACGAGTGATGCGTTTGTGAATACAACCTGAAGACGGATATCGATAAGTTTTTTATATAAAACGATTTAAAAGTAACTTGAATCTACCCAATTTTATTTGTGCTCGAATTCCTCTTTGTGTATTGTTTCATGACGTCTACAAGGCTATACCGACATTACTTTTTTTACTGAGTATTATACATACAAAATTATACTGCAAAATTTGAATTGTGTGGACCGTATTATGAATATTTACTCGTGTTTTCTTACATACACCAATTGATTGCAATGTGTAGCTGGTCAGTGTAGAGTCGGTCGGGTCTTGATAAGCAGTCCAATTTAACATAAATTACAAGTCTGGTATTGATAATGTCATCCGGTATTATATTTTATATCCATTTATTAAGCAGTATATTAGAAAACAGCAAACATAATAAATACAATTTGTGGAAAATATATCACGGCGAAATATGTGATATCGTTTGTTATTTTAAGGAAAAAGAGAACACTGTTTTGCAATTTGGTAAAATTGGACATGTTTATCAAGTACGCGAATAAAACTGAAAACCATTAAATTACAAACAAAAAGTACTTGTTTTAAATGATCCAATTTATTATCTTTTTAGCGCAACTGCTATTTTCAAAATTATGGTTAGATACTTGTCTCCTTGTTTACATACATCGTAAATACTTATAAATGATGGTTTTTATCACATATATGAGTGTAAGTTACTACTAGTATACTTTATACATGTATGTATCTACTATATATACAAACACTTCTAAAACATGCATGTTTAACTGGATAATCTTATATGATATGCATTGCATTGACCGTGGGGATTGTTCAGTTAAACGTTCATGGATTTTTTATTCAAAATAGCATTATAAACCTTTCAATATGAAATGGTTTTGTTAATACGAAAAGAAAGATATTAGCTTGAGATAGAAGACATGTTCATTTGTTTAAAGTTTAAAGGTTTTGCAAGTAATATTATTTTTAACTCGTTTTGGCATCTGTAGTTTTTCATTTCATGAAAAGTAAGATAACCACGTTTTAAGTGATATTATTGTGTATTTGTTTGTATAATAACAGTTTTTTCTTCTATTGAGTATGATACACGTGTGTGCCTTTTCAAATAAGTATTGCGGCGTTTTAATGGTTACTTGGCTCTTCCTCTTTGTCATGGACGAAAACGTTTAATCAGAAATGCGTTGCTTAAGTGTTGTTTTTTCTGCGCATATTATGACTAGTTAATCAAAAATTGTATTGGATTTATAGCCTAAAGTATAAATATTCGAAATTTAGTGTCATTCGACTTCTTTGATCTGGCGCCGTGTTTATACATCTAACTGCGTGCAAATTTGTTCCAGTTATATACACTATCTTGTGATTCTGTAATACAAATAGTCTGTAAGTATACAAATAGAAAACAAATCCCCGTCATTACATTTATTGATCGCTATAATTGTAATTATTATTTTCATTTCAAATTGTATTATAACGATTCCATTTACTTTTATGATAATCAACAATACTGTCTAGCAGTTTCTTAGAATTAGCTAAACTGACGTTTTTCATAACATGTGTTACGTGCTGCCATAAAAATGAATTTAATTAATTGTATAAACGTAATGTACAGTACATGTCTTTATTTTATGCAACAAAAACAGTATATGTTTAGTGATCAAAAACTTTCAAATCTTACTTTCTATAAAACACTGTTTTAAGTTGTTGTTTTTTATGACGGGGACAATAAACGGGCCACCATCAGGTGGTTCAATAAAACAGCGTGTTTGTTGTATGATAACTGCTATTATTTGACCATTGTCTTATACAAAACTGTCTTTTCTTCTTTAGCAATCAACAGCATGAATACAATTTGTTGAAATACAAACGCCCATTTACTCGAAAGGTTCGTACAATACCTTATGTAAGTGCGATACCGTAGAATTGTTACTGAGTATTTATTAACAATCACGTATTAAATACGTGTATTTATCTCAACAGATAATGAAGTTAATTTGACAAAATATACGTCTCATCTATGTTAAATTCGTCTCTTGTTTTGAGTTTCTACACATACAAGACGTATTCATGATGAATGATCCTACAGGATAGGTTGACTGTTTTGAGGAATGACAAAAGAAGTAGTTTAAAAAAGACCGACAAGGGACAGAAACAATCAATATTTGGATAGTTTTACGAATTACATGATCATGTTTGTTGGTTCAGTTTGATATAAAAAATGATTACATATCAAAAATGATAAGAGAATTCTAAATCAGATATCAAATCTAATCTTTGAATTATACAAAACCAACATTAGGCGGCATTTGTTTTTAAAGGTTGCGCACGCGCGAGTTGAATGCAAAAATCAAACATGGTGACCGTTTTCTGTATAACGTATCTGCGTGTTTGTTTGGAATAAAACATTGATATTTACATGCTTTCAGTTTAAAGAAAGATACAAATATCGGACAGGGAAAGCAGCATTCAAGGACGACAATTAACCAAAAAACAAACACGAAAACAGACAAACGAGAAGGCAAAATAAAAAATGCAAACGACATCAGAAACTCAAAAGGGTTCATTGTTAAACAGAATAACACTTAATTGTTTTCTGAAATTCATACACATAATTGTAACGTAATATAACAGTTATTACTCAAACACACAGGCTGTTAAAAAAATGAATCAGAAAACATAATTATTGCTTGAGTATTGACTTCCGCTGTATAACCTGCTTTACATGTTCACACTTAAAGCAACATAGAATATGTTATTTATGATTATTTCCATATATCCATCTTCCCATACACTTATCAAAAGTGTCTTCCATTTCAGTACGCCAATTGCGTAATTATTTTATATTATATCACAATTATCCTTGTGTTTTCTTCCTGACAAATGTATGACATTGATTCATAAAGCACAGTTGATGGATATGTATTTCTTATGCTGGCTGTATTTATTACGTTATAGTCAAGTCTAGCTGTTTTTAAAGTGTAGCATTGAAAAAGAGTATGCAAATTAAAAGTTCGAAAGCGTCGAATACGATAAACATGTAGTAGAAAACATTTGACTATGTGTGAATTAACTCCAATCACCTCTTGCATTTCCTGGCATGCAATTACAAAACATGTCTTTTGTAACATAAAGACTACCAGATATTTTGATATTATTGGGTTTGACTTCAAAATTATTTTAGTATGTACTCGTTTATATTTATATTAGAACGTACGACAAATAACTTACAAAATAGTGTTAATGTGAATATGTTACTTTTAATATTTAAATAAACGAATGTCATCCACCAGCGTGTTGTAGGGCGATCGCGTATCATAATGCTGACTGTAACTGTAGTTGCACTACTTCATGTAGTTACTTTATAGGGTGTCTCTCGCTGATTCGAAAATCTGAAAAAATACATGAATACAGAAATTCACAGTTCTGACATGTGATGTCGACCTTTGTACTGGAACAATTAACAGTATGTCTACTGTTTACGTTGTTTATTTTATCTTACAAAAGTCCTTGATGCTTCTAGCTTGTCCTTTTAATCAATCTAAATACTGAACATTATTTTATAAATTAAAATAATGCATGCTTAGCTTCAAAATACAACAATAGTGGCTCGCGGTCCTTATATAAATACTTGAACGGCATTAACATGTCTAAATAAGCTACTTTATAGCCATCTTTAGTCTAAAATTCATAATACATAAACACAAAATATGTGTTACTGGCGTTTGGCATTGGCATACAGTTCAGGTTTTTAAAAAAAAATGACATAATATCATGTTAAGACAAAACAAAATAATATGTCTAGGCCTGTCGTATCTGTATTATTTAATCGCATCAATTTGGGATTCGTATTTCTCTAATTTCTGCTCATGTGAGATAGGCATTTTCCTCATGTGAGATTATAAGTATCCATCATGAGTATCCATGTGAGATAGGTAAATCTCACCCTCGGGATCAGAATTTCAACCAGGAACTCGGCAGAGCCCCGTCCCTGGATACAATTCTGACCCTCGGGTGAGATTTACCTATCTCACATGGATAAACTCATGGTGGATTCTTTTTCTTGCATATCAATGACATTTTGTGCATCGACGTCACCAATAACTAACATTTTAATGTCTTTTAACACAATGACGTCATGCATCTGTTCACGTTATTGACGTCATTATTGTTACGCGTGAATTTTATCTCGACCCTAGGGTGAGATGGAAATATCTAGCCCCGGTAAAATGACGGATTTCCTTGTCCGGTATGCAAGAAAACTTTATCTTACATGACATGTGACTTACGACGTCATGACGTTACGTCGACGTCGCCTTATTCTGGCGTTAAATCGGCAAAGTCATAAAGCCGGTAATAAACACATAATGGGAGAAAAATAATCCATCATGAGTGATCCATGTGAGATAGGGAAATCTCACCCTCGGGATCAGAATTGCAACCAGGCACTCGGCAGAGCCTCGTCCCTGGTTGCAATTCTAACCCCTCGGGTGAGATTTCTGTATCTCACATGGATACTCATGATGGATTCTTATATTCCTTTTTCCTTGACATGATACCTAAAGCATAGCTGTGTTATTCCTTTACGTCCCGCACTATCTATCATTAGAACAAATAATGTAAAGACATCTGAATATAAAACAAAATCACATTTTGTGTTAAATGAGATTAGTGTTATGGCATCTGAATCTTATGTAAATGGTTGTCATCGACAGCTGATGATAAGAGCGGTGATAAGAGCGAACGCTTATCATTAAATATGATTTTCCTCTAACGTCCGCGATGCCAAAGCGAACATATAATGCTGATTGTAACTGGCGTTGCACTACCCCAGTCGTTACTTTATTGCCTTCTCTTCATAAATGTAATGTCTGAAGAATACATCAATAAGGAAATACAAATACATTCGCTTTGTACTCTTTTTTTACAGCAGAGCATGAATTTATGTTTATTGCCTTCTTGTTGTTTTTTTCCAAATTGTCCTTTATATTCTTGGAATTTTGTTTTGAATAAAATACACATTTTTACTTTAAATTAAAAACATAACAATGTGATGGAATGTGATTCGAACGATCTAAATATGTGTCAATCCAAATTAATGGGCCAGAAGTAATGCTTTATGTACCTTTTTAAATCTTTATCTACAACAGCTACTTAAGTGTTGTCTCTAGTGGATCAAAGTCTGAAATACATAATAAATATACATAATACATAAACAAATAAGTCATGCTGGTACGGATTACCAGCTTTTGTATTTAGAAAATACCCATATTAATAGAGTATTATTATAATCATTATTCCAACAATAATTTCCGATGTTTTCATGCATTTTGCTACACGAATTTCCGAAAGTTTGTTGCTTTGGAATTTGATCCGTTCGTAGTCTTTCCAATCAAAACCGATGTAAATGTATATGTTGGTGTTTTGCGACCAAGTATTCCTTTTTTTTTAATGATATTATATTAGTTTCTGAATATAAAGACGTGTACTTTAATTTTTAAAATACGTAGATGCGGGTTGATATGATCCTTATATAAATGGATGCCAGTCAACACTGTTGATAAGGGCGATCGTGGTATCATAATGCTGACTGTAACTGTAGTTTCACTACTACATGGGTAACTCCATATCTGTTTTCTTGCTGATTATAAATACATACAACGTTATATTAGTTCCTTATCTAGGAAACTATCATTGTTAATTAAACTCACCGACAATGCCCCGAACCGAGTCTGCAACTTTCATCCCTTGTTTGTGATTGTTGCTTCCAAGGGGTCTCCTTTTCATTATTTATTGATGAATACAAGTCGTATATAACTATATATACGATAAATTAATTCCAGTGACTTTGTAATATGCATTTCCCGTGACATGATATGTAACCTACGTTATAGGTTGATATAAAATTTAATTACGTATATAATCCATTGGTAAACAGTTGTCGTCTAAGCCTTTTGATGGCGAGTGTGTATCATAATGCTGACTGTAACTGTAGTTACACTACTACATCTGCGTCACTTTATCGTCGTCTCTAGCTGATTTCAAATAATTCTAAAGCATACATAAATAAAGGACGGTATTATGTTGCAGTTTGTTTTCGGCTGTCCTATTGTAAAGCGTATTGACGAAAATAAGACTTTTAAGACTTTCTTTTTGTTCCCGTAGTTTTTTTTAGTTTGAAATAATTTCAAATAGTGCAATTTTAAACGCTTTATTCCATTGCTTAAATGTATATGGCATTCTTAGTTTTTTTTGTTTGATAGACGTTTTCGAAAATATCCCTATTATTTTTCATTTTTCACATCGATAACATTTTTCCATTGTACATGTTGTATACGTCGTGTATTTGAGTGCATGATCCCAAATAAAATACGACTTTTAATGTGTGTTGTTATAGTATATAAAATGATACTAAAATACAAAATAGTTTGTTGGGAATTAAATAATATGTGTAGAAGTATAAGTAAAATGTTGTTGTTTTTCATTTTGTGTAAGCTTATGAGTTAAATGCTTTAAGAAGACCGTTCTGAAACATATATACCATGATAAATAGTAAAATATTTTTATTTTACGTGTGCTTATTCAAATAAAGAATACATAAATAATTGCCAGTATTTCTGTCTAGGATTCAAGTAAACAATTCCGGAACCATAAACTTTTAATTGTCATAGACCGATAATATGCAAATCCTATGTAATAAGATGTGAAGAATTGTTAGAACAAAATTAAATGAACTGTGCTCAAAACAAATATACAAACAATACAAATGACAATAAAATGTTAAACAAATGCATTGTTCATGTGTAGTGTTATGTAAAATATACCCAAAGCATACGATTCCAACAACAATAACATATGTGCACGATGTCCAAAAGGCATGATTATGCAAACTAAAGTAAACAACAGCTATGAAACATTCCATAAATGCAAGATGCAATACATCAAATAATGTTAGAAACAAGCGTACCAATATCTCCACCAACAACATATTAAAATAAACAAACACTTTTCCGGAATTACACGCTGCAAAATGTAAACAAAATCTGATTTGTATAATAAAACAAGGTCCAGAACAAAATCATGTCCAAAACATATGTATCATCAGATGCATAGAAAATTATGTTACGATAGTAAAACATAGACAATTCTAGAAAAATATAACACATATAAAATACTGCAATAGCATATTTTAAAACATCGGACAAATGGCCATATGTTGCAATATGTAAACAATGCTCAAAGCATACCAACAATGTCCAAACCATATGTAAAAGTAAGTCGAACATGAAATTTAGCTTTCACAGAAAAACATCAACCAAAACTACGCATTAAAACATACAACAATTAAAAGGTTAATAATTCTCAAGACATGTGACATCACAAACACAACATAGGGTTACCGTCTTTGATTGATTAGTGGCAAAAAGGCCGTTGGAGATTTCAACCAGGTTTTAGGATGCATCAAACCTCACTCTTACCCTATTGTCATCCCAATAAAACGGGACAGTGTTAATAAAAAACTTCCTCGCCAGGCTATACTTTTAACAAACACGGCTGCACTAATAGGCAATATAAGTGTAACACATAGATGATCACTGATATATGAATATACAAACAAAAACCTTGTAAGCCACAATAAAGTACTCGTTGACATTACCGAAGCCGGAACAACAAGAGAACAAACCATTACGACAAGACAAGCTTTAAGACAAACATCACACACATCGTCCTTTGAGGATTTAGGTAAACGTCGTCATTGGGTCCAGACTCTTTCTAAAATGCCCGTGTAAGTATTATAAGGGATATTATAAACCTACTGAATATCAGTTATATATTTAACTTTCATGTTTCAAAAATCCAAACTATTTAGATAGAATACAAACAGCTTTAACCAGACAAGCCATAACCATAAAGTGGAACGTCGAATTAAAAGTTGCCAACTCATAATTCATGTAAGCATATTAAAACTTGGGTACGTTGTACCCCTGAATAAAGGTCATACCTTTACATCGGCACATATACATAATTGTATGACCTGAACACCTGGATAAGTTTTGGATAAACGAGTTGGTAGTGTAATTTTGCCGTTATTTGGCGAGTTATTGCCTTTAATATTTCCTAGTTTGTTAGTTATAGCATGGCTGGGATTTCTTTGTTTGCAATCTCCTATTTAGTTAGGATGGCAATACCCAACATGCACACTGACGATGATTCAACGCCGATATTACGTCGCCACGTCGTCAATATTGACACAGTGATCATGCAACGTTGTCCAACCAACAACCACAACTGCATGTTGTCAACGTCTGTCAACTTCTAATAGACGGTATCACACAATCGCACAGAGACCTCCGAGCTGTCAACGTTGAAGAAAAGGTAAAAACAAAGTTGTCAGTTCAACAACAGGGGTTTCCAACGTTGATCCGGTGTTTATAAAATACGATACCGACGGTGATCTGGTGTTAAAATTAGGTCGTACGAACAACAATCATATTTCAATGTTGATATGATTCCAAAATCAAGACGGCGATACCACAACAATATTCAAGTGTTGTCGCGTAATGTCGTGGGTGCCTGGTTGGGTGAGTGATGTGCACCATAATTATAGTGTTATACTAACAACACCGACATATTTAATATTTTTCTTTTAAATAATTAAATAAATAGAGGAAGATTGGTGTTACCTTTATAAGAATAAAATACAAAACAAAGCATTTGATAGTGTACCCCTCCAAACAAACACCTCATGCACCATATGTATTGTGTAAGAATAAACAAAACTAACAACAAAGAAATATTATTTACATCCCCATCCCACCCCGACAAAATAATGGATGAGGATTGGCTATTTGTGTGACGAAAGCTATCCACCAAAGATCATTTTATAGTCAACCTCCCATCCTCCATACTCCAATATAGTTGAACTGTAAATAGAAAGCGTAACATATATGTTCAGTAACAACATATCGGACATTCACATTAACCAAAAATATTGCACATTTCATATGATATGTTATTTACTAATGTATTTTATTTATTGCCTCCACACCCCGCTGGCCCAAAAATCCCCCACTCACTCATCTCGCCCAACCAAAACAACGGATGAGGATTGATGCTATAGATGAAAAAAAGCAAATACAAACAAATAATAGTGCAGCTGACAGCCCCAAACCCAAACCCTCTTGATGATGGATGGGTGGTGAGTTGGGATTTAGCTGAGCTGCATACACCATAGTTATAGTTATAAGGATAAATAAACAGAACACAAAACAACACACACACACGTATGTGTGTGGGGTGGGGGGATGGTGGTCAGTGTGTGTGTGTGTGTGTATGTATGAGCGAGGTGTTTGTGTGGGGTGGGGGTGGGGCAATATTCCAATATAATTGAACTTAGAATAACAAGAGTAAAAATATATTGTCAGTAATAACAGATTAAATGTTTACATAAAGATAAATATTGCACAGAGGCTGTGTTAAATTTGGTTCTATGGACACCCATGCAGTCAATCGATGGTGTTTTACTTCATATAGGCACAAATTAGGTCGATTTATTTTTCCTGGAAATATAACCAGTCCTGTATACCTACCGCATATTCCAGATTATATCCCTACTTTCTAAAGAAAGAATGATTAACCCCGAATTACACTTTCTTGAAATATTAAGTCTCAAATCCCATAACCCATAAACATGTCGTCTTCCAGTAGACACTTTTGGAATCTCTACTTATACGTCTGACACAAGAAGCTTTCCTTGACCAAAGACCCAGTCAGGAAAGTCAAGTAACCCCCATCCTCCGAAATGGCTCCCTATATGACCACTTCAACCCTATCCCGGAAAGTCCCGAAAAATATCCTTTTTTAGATATATTTCCCCACTCCTTCCCCACTGAAGTCCTTCAATGGGATCAATAACAACACGAAATGTATTCCCCACCCGAAATGGGCCCGTTCGCAGTCCTTCCTTGGAAAACATAGCTTCTGTCCGGGAAAAGCCTTTATTTGACATAAATCGTGCCAATCCTCTCCTGGACTTTCCTAAATTAGAAAACATTGACGAATGACAAGGGGATAAGGTCATTCTCTGGGATATTTCATTTCAATGTATAAGGTATAACTTGTTATTTTAGTAGTGTCAGCTGTGTTTATATTTAAGTCTTTTCCAAGTGGCTCTGGTACACATTTCACGTTGAAATGGATAAGGTTATTTTCAGAAACAACGTTATTTGGTGGCTGTAATTTACACTCCTCTATGACGTGTTTCCTTCATTTTATACTCAAGGCGAAATGACGAGCATTGATCATTAAAGATGAATAAAAGGCACGATTAGACATCACAAACACAAAACGGTTGACAATACGGCTACCGCCTTGGAAGGTCAGTGGCAAAAATGGCCGCTGGGGTCTTAAACCAGGTTCTAGGGTGCATCAAACCTCAATATTACATTATTGTCATACCGATAAACGGGAAAGTGTAAATAAAGATATCCACGCCAGGTTATAATCTCTAACAAACAAGGCAGCATTAGTAGGCAATATAATTGAAACACATACATGATCATGTATATATAATATAAAAAACAAAAGCCCAGAAAGCCACAAAGCAAGTACTCAATGACTTGGCAGAAGCCAGAGCAACAAGAGAACAACTATTAAGGATACGACGATACAAGATTAAATACAAACATCAAACGCTACCGTCCTATCAGGATTTAGGTAAACGTCATCATAGGGTCCACAATCTGTCCGGATATCGCACAGTCAAAAAGGAAAGCAGAGTGGCGAACTGTAAAGGGGTCAACCACTAAACATGCAGTGCGTTGAAAAACGATAAACTCTTTTGATAAACGTTTTAACATGTTTAATAACGATTGTATGAAGTGATTATGACCAAGGATCTTACTAAGTTTGTAAATCACATCACCATAGAAGTCCGGTTGTGATAGTCCTTGTCGCAGAAAGTCGTAAAACATGTTTGTCTTACGTCTCGCGAGGGACCCATCTCAGTATTGTGTTTTACGCCTTGATGCGGTAAGCCTTGTGCTGGCTGTTTGCCACCATTTCTTTACCACAAAATCCTGGGCATTTCGACATAACTTGCATAAACCATTTTTCTGCCATAGTCGAAAACATTGATTTTACTACAAATGTAGACGCAGATCAACATGCACACTATGAGCAGGCTGATCAGGGTATACACTGTTCGCCACTCAGTAAGAATGTTTTCCATAACAAATTATATATACATCTTACCGGAATGTTTGGATTCATTTTAGCAGATGACAATTGAAATTTTGCGGCGCAAGGGTTGAATTGAATTACAAGCTGTTTATGGTCGCTGCTAACAAAACCTAATAGGAGATATTTCGGTATGCCGTGTGTAGTATCATTAAAACAGTATTCAATCATTATGATTGTACCTAAAAATACTAAATTCAATTCAATAATATACTTAATACTTTAATTACTTGCACTCGTACACATTCGGTTGATTTCGAGTGAGGTTTGGTGCAGAATTGAAACGGATTAAACTCCCCGGTAGTCCCTTTTGCCACTGACTGTACCAAGGCAGTACCCCTATTGTCACCCCTTATATGTTTGTGATGTGCTATTTTTACTGAATATGTTTATAATCACCTTAAGTTTGCGTTGTAATGTATGTACTTGTTGAAGTGACTGTGTTCTGTGAATTCTACACATAGAATAGTTCGTAACTTTTTCTTCGTTAAGAATCGTGTTTCGAAGCAGAGATGTTTAAATCACATGTTGATGGCCCGAAGAGCAACAGAGCAAAACAGGTTTTCCTCTAGCGCATATTAAATGATAAAGGTTGTCGTATCCAATTAATTGTGAGCACCGTTTTTTTAGCTACATATGACGGTGCTTTGTTTAAAAAACAGGCACATTTTTTTTTTAATCTCAAAAGTAAGGTATGGATCTCTTAAATATTTTTCCGAAGGATAAGTCAGTTTGACCTAGTTAGTAAAATGGGTAGTCAACGTATTTTAACATTCAATTGTTTCAGAACCATTTATTTCCCTTCATTTGTTTACTCTTCTGTCACATGCGTCCTGGTTATAGAAGCGATTATGGAAGCCTACACATGGCAATCTTGAAGTCGTTATTAACACATCAATGTATTAATTCAGTAAACGAGTTATTGCCCTTCATTGGTTTACTCTTCTGTCACAGGTGTCCTGGTTATAGAAGCGGTTATAGAAGCCGACAAATGGCAATCTGGAAGTCGTTATTAGCACTTCAATGTATTAATTCAGTATGTGTAGCTTTAATTATTATTTCCAACACATGAGCCGAGTCTGGTTAAACGTGTTTAATATGGTAGTTTAGTTAATATAGTAAACGCGTTTAATATGGTAGTTTAGTTAATATAGCACTAATACACATTTGCATTAAAAACAAATAGTACATTCAGTCAACTACTAAACCTTTAACGATAATGATAACGTGTGAGATGGGCAGGTAACACATATGTGTCTAATTATGTTATTGAAGAACGAGTCGGCTTGCGAGTGTCGTAGTGGTACATATTACTAACTCTTAATTTTATCAGTAAATCAAGTATTCTCTTATCTTCAAGCATGCAAAAACATCAAAACCAATAATTGGTAATAGGCAAATGTATTCAGGCAGATAATAAACACAGAATTTCAGAAAGAACATGCTTTGGTCTGATGCAAGTCCAATCGTGCGAAGAGAAAGGTCTCCCAGGTACAAGAACCAGTGAGTGAAGAAAGGAATACTTCTGAAAAAGACTTCCACAACTAGGAGATATGTATACAAGCATGTAGATAACTATACAATATATAAAAGGGGATAAATATAACCTATTTCTATTAGAAACACTAAATAAAATAATCATGTAATTTACAAAACTAGTTCTCGAAGATATTGAAAAATCTATATAAATAATGTATATAGTGTCCATATGTACAAATATATATAATATATTACAGCATAGTGGAGGGTGGGTGGGAGGGCACCCACAAGTTATCTGCCTGAATGCAAATTCTCAAGTGACCAGAACATTAGCCCGCAACAGTATAAATACACAAGAAGAGCGCCAAAATGAAATTTCCTCGAGAAAAACTAACCCTGCACAAAACGAATGACGACATTATGACTTACATGCTGTTCAAATACGAGAATAATTTAATTTAACTTGACTGATTCAATTGTATTTATTTTATATCGAAACAAATGAAGTATATTAGGTGCGTTTTTGTTATAGCTAACAAATGAATGAAATTATCGAAATTATATGGTTTAGTATCGTTATAATGAAATAAATAGAATGACTTTTTGTTTATTTCATTATAACGATAACGAAATGAATACGTTACTTAAGTTGTTTAGTTTGTTAAAAATAAAAATATAAATTACTTTAGTTAAATATATAAATTAGAAGGATTTTATAACGGATATTTCCACAATAAAACATGTTGAAAAAATTGTTTTTACTTAAAAATGCAATAACCTGTTTAACATTACCTATTAAATGTTTGAACTTTACAATATGCAAACGTTTAAGGTTTTTATTTCCTATCATGGAGAAGGGGTTGGATGGGTTATGAAAGTACATTACAAAACAAATAATGGTGGTTTCATTTGTCTGTTTGATTGACACCTAAATTCTTCCAGATCGCCCCCAGTCACTTTAAACATATGCATTAGTAAGGTCGAAATCAGATCCGAATCTGTTGCAAAATTTAGACATATACTAAAAAGACTAAAATGTTTGCTCGTAGGTATTTTCACCATCAGATCAGACATTCGAAGTAGGTATGTATCAGGCGTAACTATTTTGTTTATAGCCGATATTTCGTCGTAAAATTGACACTAACTTATGTAATTGAACTTAATAGCATTTTATATATTTCGTCGGCTTTATCTGTTTTGCCTGTGATTACAAAAAAGAAAAGAAAAAAAGAAAGTAGGACTAGCGGTTCATCATTAATCAATCTAGATGTTGGATTAAACAGTGTTTTAATGTTGACCATATGTACTTATGTTCTAGGTCATCGCAATGTCACACATTGAGCTTTAATGCTAATCATGGAGGATTATCTGATGTAAAGTGTTATTCTTGTGTGGTAACGGTTTCACTCTTGGATCAAGGGTGTAAATAAATACATAACAATATCATACCTCAAAGGCGGTGTATTTTCGTCAAAAGGCGAATTTTACCAGTAATCGAGACGCATTTGAATGTAGATACAAACCTAAGTCGAACAGAACCAGTCAATCCCAAAACGCGCAGTCAAAACAAACAACAGTTTTTTGGAATAAATAGAAGCATACGACTCCACAGCATAAAGGGGTTGATACCCCTACATGGGTACCGCCTAGAAGTAAAGCGCAGAGATTTAAAACAGACTTAAGGGTACCCCAAACCCCACATAGTTTCATCCCCATTAAATGGGACAGTCTAAAAAGAAAATCCCACGTCAGATAATATGCTATTAAGCCTATTAAAAGGATACACGACAATCATGAAGTGTTTAACAAACACTGAAATTATTGTCTTAATTTATTTATCCAGTCTCATTTTAAACTTTAAATCTGCTTGCATATAATTAACAGAAATGAGTCTCCTTGTTTTCATCATATTCTACCATAGGTTTAAATATATTATTGGTACACTATAATCAAAATATAATAATATGCAAAATCAACTGGCTTTAAACTATTCTTATAATTAATACTAATGATTGAACAATTGCAAGTTATGTAAAAAAAAATAACGGGACGCAATATGTTTTTCAGAAATCAAGATTGCTATGTGTCTCTTTAAGGCGAGACACTAGAGAGAATATTTAGCAAATAGAAATATGAGAAAAAGCGACATTATCTGATATATAATATATTTTGAATCGTATTTTAAGTCGCATATTATATTCCATGATACTGACGGAAACAGGTGAATGGTAGCGATCAATACCCCGATTTGACAGGCTATTTTATTCTGATCAATACAGCATGATGAATCGTTGAACTGCCGCCAAGAGAAAGCAATGTGTTTTGAGAACTATTTTTCAAATGTGTTTAAGATATAAACACTTCAACTATTTCATGAAACTCAGAGGACTTTAATGCTAATCATTATTTCAATTTTCGAAGAATTAGATAAAAAGATAAGCATAGCTGAGGTAGTAGGATTGGCAATAAAAGCGTTAAATTAAAACGAAGCGGTTTCGGGCGATTTTATACCTAATGAATATTTCATTGCTAGTTATGATATATTATCGGGTCATATTACTGTAATTTTTAATAATATTTTCGATACAGGTTGCTTTCCGGAAAGCTGATCTAAGCGTTTTATGATTCCTCTACATAAAAAGGCGATATTAACTCTGTTAACAAATACGGGGGTATTACATTAATTAATTGTATGTGTAAAATATTTACAAGCATTTTGAATACGCGTATTGATAAATGGTGCCAATATAATAATATCATATCTGATGCTCAGTTCGGGTTTAGGAAATGGAGGTCAACGACAGATGCAATATTTATTTTCCATAGCATTATAAACACAATTGTAAACGACAAAAAAGACTTTATTGGGCATTTATAGATTTGTAAAAAAACATTTGTTTCTGTCTACAGAAACGCGTTGTGGTTAAAACTATATAAATGTGGAGTCAACGGCGAAATGCTTAGGATAATTAGATCCATGTTTGATACAGTTAAAGCATGTGTTAAGACCTTACTCCGAATTCTTTTATATTTCTATCGGTCTAAAGCAAGGTGATATTGTCTCACCGATTATGTTTTCAATATTCATAGAAGATTTAGAACGGTTCTTATTAAACAGAATCGATGGTGGTTGTTCTCTTAATTATATCACTTTAATACTGTTGTCTTTTGAAGAAGATGATATGGCTATACCGGGATCAAGCCCAGATGGTAGCCAGCATATTTCACTACTGCTCATGAACAGCCTCAATCAAACCGAGACTGCAATATTTCGTATGTGTCGTGCTCGGCCGTTTCCAAAGGTCCATTATCATACTTTTTTTTTCAGCAAAGTCTTAATATACTCTATGAATACTGTGAATCCTGGGGTCTTGAAGTTAATACTGAAAATACAAAAATAGTTGTATTCCATATAAGGGGTAGAATTAAAGAATTTGAAAGGTTGTATTATAATGGAAGTGTATTAGATGTCGTCGATGATCCTAATTATTTAGGTGTGGTTCCTAATTATACTGGCTCCTTTTCGTTAAATCAACAATGTTTGTGTGGAAAAGCCTTAAAAGCAATGACTATTCTCATGGTTAACATACGAAAATATGAATTGAAACCAAAATAATCTCTACAGCTTTTCGATTCTTTTTTGCCAGCAATATGAAATTATGGAAGTGAATTAAGGGGGAATACAAAATCAAAAGATGTTGAGAGAATACAGTTAACATTTTGTAAAATTATTTTAGATGTCAAACTTACCACAAGTAGTGCTGGTATTTGCGGGGAGCTCTCTCGTTACCCATTTATATATTAATAGATATGTAACAATGATCAAATATTGGTATAAGCTACTGTCTTCAGAGAATGTATATTAAAAGCGATATATAAGGATTTGTTATCCAACTGTAATAAGGGTGCAACTAATTTTAGGTTTATTCTAAACAGTTTTTAATAATGTCTGAGATAATCCCATGCTTGTTGGTTTTAGACTGTTTCCTTCACTATTTAAACTGAGTAATAGATCATTTCATGCAACAATGGAGATTTGATATAGAAGGCAGTACAATTTTAACGCTATATAAGGCTTTGAAAGAGAATTTAGATTTTGAAACATAACTAGAAACATTATGTTCCAAACAATTAAGAAGTTGTATAACAAAAATAAGATTATCCGCTCATTGTTAAGATTTGAAAAAAGGAGATACTCAAAAGGGAGAACAGAGAGAAATTTGTAACACTTACGATATTGAAAACGAGTACCATTTTATTTGATATGTGCTACTTACTCTAACATTAGAAACAAATACTTTCTTAAATATTCGTGGAATTGTTGCGGTCATTAAACAAAAGGATTAATCTTAGTTTAAGTAAATTCATTTCCAATGCACTTGTATTAAAGAAATATAAAAAGATCGGACAGGGAAAGTAGCATTCAAGGAGGACAGTCAACCACAAAACACAGAAACAAACATGCAAACAGACAAACAAGTAGGCAAAAGTAATAATAAAAGCAAACGACATCACAAATACAAAAGGGATGACCATACATTATCTACATCCAAAACTAAATATAGTATTTCAGAACATCCTCGTTTATCATTGACATACCATAATATGTATACATTTTGGTTTAATATGTATGAAGCAAAGAAAAACGTAAATTAATGATTATTTTGTTGTATATGCAATGTTAAAATCGGTCACGTGTATGTATATGACACGATATTATATATTTGTAATGATAAAAATCAGTAATAGTTTAAGCTAATAAAAGTATCTACTTATCTTTCTATGATCATTATTGTACTCTAAACTAAACTGGTCGTAATTTACGGTTTTACTTTAAAAGTCCAGTCATGTTCTAGTTACATTCCAAACATATGCTAATACATATTATTTAAAGTTATAATTCACATAATAGGATGATTATAGTTGCAATAAATTAACTAGAACCTAGGTCAACATGGATTTATGATTTTCATACATAAAATAAAAGAAAAAAAAGAAACATCACGAGTTCATATCTGTTTTTCGTTTTTTGTCCCGATACGTGTTTTGTCCCGATACATGTTGTTATGTGAAATTAAGAGAAGGACATTAGAGGAAGAAGAGAGACAGTTTTTTGTATGGTGTTTTACGTCATTTTCAACACATGCAAGGTTATATATGACGGTCGATTGTTTGTGGTGGAGGCAGACTACAAAACTTTTCCTGGGTAGAATCTGTACTGTACACCTCCCGCCATCAACAAAAAGAAGAAGAGAGACAGAATGAAAGTATCCATCATATATGTTACCGCCAGTGCTCGAACCAAAGCGGGCGATGGATATTTATCGCAATGTTCAATGCTCAGTTTTCTGACCGTAGCACTACACAGATTGTCTTAGAATTGTTAAACATAGTGTTCAATCAAAGTCATATGGGTAAAAAACTTAAGTCACACATTTTAATACCGGGTACGTATTACCGTTTCTTACCGTTCCTAAGAAATTATTCCCACCTCACGTTATTTCAGCTAGACATCACCGCTTGTACCTCTAGTTGAGTGTGTCATGGCGTTATTTTGCTGGAATTACGTGAGGTTGGGATAATTTCCTAGGAACGGTAGCTGAGAGTGTTCGTGAGCAGTAAGTATGCACTTTAGTATACTGGCTTGCGTCATTCCTGATGGTTTTATTACTGAATATGTGTTTCATGCTCATTGAGCTGTCTCAAATTATGAAAAACAAGATAGGTAATGCGATGCTATTTTTCGAAAATACCAATGATACAACCTCCAGGCAAACTAACTTCGGGGTTCATAGCTATGGTGAACAATGCGAAATATAGTCCTAAAAAACCAAATAACCCAAACACAATGGTTCCGTAGGTCCGCACTGTACCACAAATTTAAATAAATGAGCAAATTCAATAGTCAATGAAAAGTACAAAACAACACACTCAGAGTTGCGAAGACAAAGATTAAAAACGTGAAACGGTC
>JAWPHD010010105.1:0-97131 GCA_037043455.1 Cyrtodaria siliqua | reverse complement strand
ACCCAGCCCCCACAGTAGATACACTGTAATCCCTTCATCAAAATGTAATGCTGCCTTGTTGGTTAGCGATGGTTCATGACAGGGATTTCTTTATTTTTATTGGGTTGACAGTAGGGTAAGTGTGAGATTTGGTGCACCCTAGAACCTGGTTTAAACCCCAGCGGCATTTATTTTGCCACTGACCGTTCCAAGGCGGTAGCCCTATCGTCAACCCTTTTGTGTTTGTGATGTCTTATTTGGCATTTTATTCATCTTTAAATATTTGTTCTTTGTTTCTGTGTGTGTTTGTAAAAAAACAAAAACAATTTACCCTCCACCCACAACCCACCCTCTCTAACCACCTAACCCAAGGGAAGACGTCCGATTTTAAATAATAAATCACTTGACATGCTGTGTATTAAACCTCTGGCTCTTGTAGTTTCAGAAGAATATTTTTTAAGTATTTCCCTATAAAAATCTATGTAAAACATTTGACCCACTGTGGGCGGTGTCAAATGTGACCACAGGGTCTCCATTGGAACAATCTTGGTAGAGGACCATACGCTTATAGTAAATGCAAACTATTAAACATCTGGCTCTTGTAGTTTCAGAGAAGTAGATTTTTTAATGTTTTTCCTTTAAGTCTATGTAAAACTGTGACCCCCGGAGCGGGATAAATTTGACCACAGGGTCACCATTTGAATAAACTTAGAAGAGGACCATAATCTGATGGTACATATAATAAATGAGAGCTCTGTGCCTTGTGGTTTCAGAGAATACGATTTTTTAAAAGTTTTTTCCTATATAAGTCTATGAAAAACATGCAAAATCTCAATATACATACGTTGGACCCCAGGGCACGGCCATTTTTCCCGAGGCTTCATTGAATAAACCTGATAGTCTAGGCGTTGGCGATCATTTTAAAAGAAAAAACTGTCGAAATCTATCCAGCGGTTCTTGCGAAGAAAATGTTTTAAGGTTTCAAACTTATATGGTAATGGCGGCCATCTTGGATATTGCTCTGACCTAATTTTAGCAAATCTAAAAAGAAATTATCTAAGGATCATCCATGTATAGCTTGGTTAAAATTGGCCAAGCGGTTTCTGAGAAGAAGTCGTTTTATAAATGTTAACGACGACGACGACGAATGGACGGACGAAGAATGATCACAATAGATCACCTTGAGCATTTGGCTCAGGTGATCGAATAACGCCATCAAAGTTTCTTTTTAGCCATTGGGTTGCCAATCAAATTACATATACAATATTTCAAAATGAACTGCCGTTATTAAAATCACGTAAAAAGTTATATGATACCGATAATGAAACTGATATTCATTTACGTTGACAGTTAAACATTCTAAAGCGTTCTTGACACGTTTTTACACAAAGATGATCATGTATAGAGTCTATAGATACGAATATAAATAAACAAACATAGAAAGCCACAAAGCAAGTACTCAGTGTCTTGGCAGAAGGGAAAGCAACACAAATATGAGTTCGCTGCTTCAAGACATCACACAAAAACACACAGATAAAAAGTCCAGACTCAATTGTACCTATTGCCGTCGAGTAGAACGCCTGTCGGTTGCTTGGTGGCGGACTATAATCCTTAGAAATACACACACACACACAAACACACGGTTCGACAAAATGAGATATATGATCCTCTAGACAAGACAAGATTGAAGACACGCCTTAAACGTTACCACCCCTTTCAGAATTTAGGTAGACGTTATCATTTGAACCAGCCCCGTGTGGTTCTGGGGCCTCCGTTTGGTTCCGGGGCAAAGAATAGGCCACTGCAGATCCCATTGGAGGGGTAGGCAGAGGGGTAGAACCCCACACAAATTCATGTTCATTGTATCATTTTTTTTGTTCATGCTCATTATGACCCCTGCATTGTTTCAGGTGCCATCTCGCTCAGATCACTAGAGCAGTGACAGAAAAACAATAAACGTGGCTTCAGCGTACATGGAGTGTTTGCAATAGAATTTGCAGCAACTCTACAGTTCTGCAGGTGAGATGGTTCTAGGCCCATTCTCCAAATTTTATCTCGATGTATATGGAGGATGGGCCTGGCATGTTCATTCCTGTAACCTTTCATGTGTTGGCGCGCCTTAAAATCCCAATTAAATTCAATTCAAAAAGCATTTGAACCACAATCTGTCGGTTCATCGCACATAGTGGAAAGCATACTTGTTAATGGGGCAACCACTAAACATGCAGTGCGTTGGAAAATGGTAGGTTCATAACATATTTTGATTAACTTTCTTACAAGTTTACCAAAAATGATATAAAAATGATCATGACCAAGGATCTTATAAAGTTTGTAAATCAGAGGCAAAGAATAGGGCCACTGCAGATCCCTTTGGAGGGGTATGCAGAGGGGTAGAATCCCCCCAAATTCATGTTCATTTTATCATATTTTGTTCATGTTCATTAAAGATCTTCATCATGATCCCTGCATTGTTTCAGGTGCCATCTCGCTCACATCAAAAGAGCAGTGGCAGAAAAACAATAAACGTGGCTCCAGCGTAAATGGAGTTTCTACGATAGAATTTGCAGCAACTTTGCAGTCCAGGGTGAGAAGGTTCTAGGCCTATTTTCCATATTTTATCTCGATGTACATGGAGGATGAGCCTGGCATGTTCATGCCTGTTAGGCGCCATATAATCTTTCATGTGTTGGTGCGCCTGAAAACCCAATTCAATTCAATTCCATAGAAGTCAGCTGAAAGTCCTTGTCGAAGAAGATTTCTTAAATTACCTTTTATATCAGGGCTACGACAATAAAATTCGATGATTATGCTAACGGCTGCCCTTGTGGAGTAGCTTTTTATTTATACAGTAAGGTTACGAATATTAAAGTCCTCAATTCGACAACAAGCTCTAGAAAAACGAATAAGTTGGGAAGCTGAGAAACATATACCCCTTATTACAACAAAACGCATGGTTCTCTACAAAAAGTGTTTTTTTACTGTAAGCCTTTTCGGTCTATTTTACAATATGTGATGTTATTATTTGCGTATTTGTCAAGTTTTAAAGCAAATGTTATTGCATTTGCCATGGATAGTATCCTTAATATAGAATTTGCGTTTATAATGACCATGTCGAATGATGTTGAGAAAAACCCAGGGCCACTTCTAGTTACAGATACGCCTAGTCTTTCAATATTTCATATAAATATTAGAAGTATTCGCAACAAAATGGAATACGTTAAAGACAATTTCTCCGATTTTGACATACTATCTTTCACGGAAACGCACTTGTCTGCTAACGTTTTAACCGACTCGTTACATATTGACGGGTTTTGTACCATATATAGAAATGATAAGTCAGCACATTCTAGCGGGCTTCTCGTGTACGTTTCTGAAAATATATTTTCACGTCGAATTTTAGAACTAGAAAATACGTTACAAGATACAGTATGGATAGAAATAAAAGATAAGAACAAGTCGTTTATCCTATGTACTATTTACAGACAACCTACTGCGCCCCGTGCTTTCTGGACAGACCTAAATATATGCATCGAAAAAGCTCTGGATGTGTGTAATGATATTGTCATGGTTGGAGATATAAATGAAGATCAATTTAATCCTAGTAGTCATTGTCTCAAAGATATATTGCTTATTAATAACCTCATTAATATTATAAATAAATCTACGTGGGTAACTGAACGGTCAGCAACCCTGTTAGATCCTATTGTTGTACCAAATTCATTCGATTTTATTGATTCTGGTGTAATAAAAATTCCTTCCGATGTAAGCGACCATTTTGGTACTTACGTTGTTATTCCATTACCAAATGTTCGTATAAAAGACGTGTTTGGCTATACAAAAGGGCTGATTTTGATAAACTTTATGCGCTCTTGTTAACTCATGACTGGGTTTTTTTAAACGAAGATTCTGTTGACGTAGCGTGCAAACGTTTTACAAGCACTTTTATAGATTTAATTAAGTTATGTATTCCGTCAAAACTTGTTACGATTAGACCTAATGATAAACCATGGTACGATTCCGAACTAAGACGTGTCACGCGAAAACGCGACCGCCAAAAACAAAAAGCTAATAGTACCAATACACCCGAGAATTGGACACTTTACAAATCATTAAGAAACAAAGTAAATAATTTAAAAAAGCATGCAAAGGAACATTTCTTTAGCAATTTGGAAGATATAATATACGATGCAAATGTCACAGATCAACGTAAATACTGGAAAATCTTAAAACATTTTATAAAGTCAAACAAAAATTCTGAAGTTATTCCACCACTTGTTACAACATTAGATACTGGTGAAGTGATTTACTCATTTTCTGATAAAGAAAAAGCTGACTGCTTAAATGATTACTTTGCTTCAATATCGACTGTTGATGACTCAGATGCGACATTGCCACAGTTTTTTTCACAGAACTAATTCGAGAATAGATGATATAGTAATACAGGAATCTGAAATTGTAGATATAATTAAGATTTTAGTCATGCACAAGGCTAGTGGAGAGGATGAAATAAGTCATAGGATGTTGACAGAAACAGTTAATACCATTTCAAAACCACTCTCTACACTTTTTAATCGCTCTATTAATGAAAGCATTTATCACGACTTATGGAAAAGTGCTATTGTTATGCCATTATTTAAAGCGGGAGTTTTTAATTCCCCAAGTAACTATAGACCGATTTCGTTACTTAGTTGCGTTGCAAAGATTTTAGACAGAATTATTTTTAAACATGTTTTTAACTTCTTAGTCTTTAACAATTTGCTTTTTGCTAACCAATTCGGTTTCCGACCGGGCCATTCCACAGTTTACCAACTATGAGATATTCACCATCAAATATGCCAAACCCTTGATGCAAAACAATTAATGTGTATTGTCTTTGCTGATATATCTAAGGCATTTCATCGCGTTTGGCGGAAAGCATTACTATTTAAATTGAAACAAAATGGTATCGATGGCAAACTTTTATCATGGATTTCAGATTACCTCTCCAATAGAAAACAGAGAGTCTTTATAGGAAATGCCAAATCAGATTTACAAATAATAACAGCTGGCGTTCCGCAAGGTTCAGTACTCGGACCTTTGTTCTTTTTAATTTACATAAACGATATCGCTGAACATATGTTAAGGATTACTAGATTATTTGCCGATGATAGCTCGCTTTCAGTCGCAACTTCTAACACAGAAGATATGGAAGGTATATTAAATCATGACTTGCAAATTATGTCTGAATGAGCTAAAACATGGTTAGTTAAGTTTAACCCAAATATTTATAACGTCAACAAATAACATCAGACAACCAAATTTATTTTTTAATGACGTACAACTTACATGTGTAGAACATCACAAACATCTAGGCCTGGCTATAAGTAATAATGGTAAATGGCATGAACATATTAAAAACATTCTAACCTTAGCATCCAAAGTTTTAGGCCTAATGAGAATTTTAAAATACAAAGTAGGTCGAAAAACTATGAATCAAGTATATATATCATATATGTGACATATTTTAGAGTATGCTTCCACAGTGTGGGACGGTTGTACTGTCGGTGAGAGAAACTCTTTAGAACAACTGCAATATGAAGCTGCGCGTATTGTTACCGGTTTGACTCGATCCGTATCTATTAACAAATTAATCGTCGAAATTGGATGGCTTTCGCTATCAGACAGACGAACATTTCAGAAACTTATAACTGTATTTAAAGCTAAAAATAAAATGTTGCCTGAGAGTGTAAATAACTTGTTTCCTCCGTTTGTTAGAGATATTAATAATTACAACTTGAGGAACTCCGATGACTACGTAACACCGATAAGGAGAACTGAGTTATTTTCCAAATCATTTATCTCTTCGTCATTAAGTCTTTGGAATAATCTACCTACACATGTTCGTGAATTAGTATCTTTAAAGGCATTTAAATGTTGTCTCCTCAACACAATGTTTAAGCGTCCCACTGTCCCGTCGTTTTATTTATGCGGCTCACGATCACTTTCTGTAATTCATGCTCGCATTCGAAACTTATGCAGCAACCTTAATAAGGGTTTTGTATTTGAACCATTTACGATTATCACCAACATGCGACTGTGAACAAGACAAAGAAGATGCTGAACATTTTCTTTTTAAATGTTGTCGATTTACTGAACAGAGGCGTGACCTGTTTATATCAACCAGACTGTTCCATCCGTTGAACGTTGTCTTGACAAATTGTGTATTGGCAATACAGATTTTAGTGATAAAGAAAATGAAATCGTTTTTCTAGCTGTGCAAACATATATAAAAGACACCTTGCGTTTTAACTAGTGTATTAAAACAACTCAGCAGTGTGTTCGGACTGACCCTATGTACTCTTATTAAAACATAGTCTGTCTTCTTCTCCTCCTTCTTTTCTTTTTTTTTCTTTTCTTTCACCCAACTATCGTGACAATTGTTTACGTATACATTTGTAAACTTTAGTTCATTTATTTTCTGTATTCATTGTTACTTAATATGTTTACTATAGCCATAACATTACAAATGTTCTTTGTAATTTAAATTGTATTGGGAAGGGCCGTAAATAATGTTGTAAGAACTTGTGGCCCCGACCCATTGGCATACTTTGTTAAAAAAAAATGCAATAAAATATGTTTAAACCAAACATATACCCCCATAAGATAAGACGTCGCTCGGGGAATCCCCGCCTAAGTTGAGATAATAAACAATGTAAAATTTGAAATCATCTCTCTGTTGTTTGGGGCGCTTGTTTCAGCCAAAGGTTTTTCTGCAATAACTCGAGCAATTTAAATAATACGTAAATCAGTTATATATCACTAGCACTGGCATTTTTAGTGGTAAATAAAACTATTTTGCTTTTGAAAATCGGCTGAGAAATAAATAATTTATAGTCAAAATGATTTTTTGATGGGGCTTTCCCTATGTAAATTCCTTGTTGGTGGGACAGCAGAAAATTAAGAAATGTCAAATAACTTCAGTAATACTTCTCATTTTGCTATAAAACTTTCAGGGTGTCTTAATTTACTAATATTCAACAATTCAAAACCATCTTTGGATAACAATTCTAAAAAAATATATTTTTCAATTTTTTCATGCAGCAGAATTTTGCATTGAAAATGACCCATCAAAAACGACTTTCGCACATGCAATTTTTATTTCTCAACCGATTCTGAAAAGTAAGGTATTTTTATTTTCCACTGAAAATGTCTGTTTCACTACAACTTAGTTGTCTAACCTAAAATGTCTAACTACAACTTAGTTAGGAACGAAATGTATTTTGTCTGAAAAGTCCAAAAAAACTTTGGCTGAAACAAGCGCCCCAAACAATATTCACAGATTGCAGTGCTTGTTAATTCTCAGATGTAAATCGAGAAAAGATGCGACAATATCAGAAATATTAGATTTGTTGAGTTGAAGTTCTTTGGGATATATATATATTATTAACCATGGTAGAAAAGAAAGCATTGCCCATTTTCAACATATCATCCAGCTACGGAGAAGTGTTACTAAAGGCTTCGATGACATTTGTCTGAGTGCACAATAAACGAGTCAACATGAAATCGGTTTCATAGAAATACAAATACAAATCTGCGACAGGAGGTGCACAGTTTGTACACATAGGGGCACTAGCAAAGTGTCTTCATAAGACTGTTGCCACATTGAATTACATGTATTGTAACCCTTATCTACTTTGAAAGTATAAAAAAGAAAGACACTTCTACGATAAGGAATTTCTCAAACTGAATTCTGTGGTGACATGATTATGTAGATATGATCAATACAGATTATGGCATTATTACTATTCAACGTACTGCATGTTCAATGATTACATATTTTACGCGTAGCTGCATTATATTCAATGAGTTCAAAAATGCATATTTCAGTTAATGAACTTCAAAAATCCAACCCAAGTTGACTGAGTATTGTTAGGATTTTATGTACATATAAACAGTATTCTTGAGTCAATAACATTTTGACACTTGCTCAGCTAAATCTTTGTTTTTATATTTACGTGCATTCTAGCAAATACACAATATCAACCCAGTAAATGTCTTGTCACTTGCGATGTTAACACATTTACGATTAGAAAAATGCATGTTCTTTGCCTATGTTTCTGAAGAATTTGCGTTGTAAATCTTGACAATCATGACGGTCAAAGAGTGTTCCTGACGGTCAACGAGTGTTCATGACGGTCAAAGACATACTGACGTCATTTCGAATTTTTCAAATTCATCACTGATATTCGGCAGGTGCCCTCCTGATATTTCAGGACTTCATCCGCGGTGCGGTAATTCGGTGTGCATATAATCCTAATACATTTAGGGATTCACGAACCTTTGGGGACCCTGTTAAAAATACATAGAAATATAAAACACACATTTGAGGAACGTTTGATGCTTTTGTCTGGCGTGTCTAGATTGAGTCATAAAACTTGGGGTTTGGTCCATAGCTATATATATATGCAAATCACCTGACCGGACTACTTTTCCCCCCATAATTCTAAGTGCCAAACACGAGAAATGATACTAGTATCGATCGAGGGCGAGAATGGGTCAAAGAGTGTTCAGGACGGTCAAAGTGTCAATGTCGTTTATATTTTTTCCAAATTTTTAAAGATTACTCGCATATTATGAGATTTAGTGCAACAGGTCGGAATCCGCTATATATCGCTATTTATTGACGAACATATTTATTATAATAGGGTAAGAGTGAAGTTTGATGCACACTAGAACCTGGTTTCAAGGCGGTAAGCCCTATTGTCAACCCTTTTATATCTTGCCGTTTATTCATCTTTGTAGTTTTGTTTGTGTTTGCGGTTGACTAGTACATTTTCTTGACCGCTACATTTCCTGTACACTTTTTATATCTACTTTAAATTGAACAGTGATACTACATTATTTGTATTTGGAATAAAAACAATCAAAACTGACGCATACTTATGTTCAAAATAATCATGTTTTATTCGGCATTTTATTTAGGATTTCAACAGTAGAACATAAATAAATTAGTGTTAATGTCTTTTGGCTGTTCGTTTTATGGCATTTTGGTATCTGGATTACAGAGATAAACTGTGAGCTCGTCAATTTCTCCTTCAAACAGGCTGAGGTTTTGTCCGTCTCCGATATGTAACGCACATTGCACATTACGGAGGTATCCGGTAGCCCGGACAGAGTCAAAGTTGACACCATTGCTTCCCATCATGGCACCGTTGTCAAATGCATAAACAACATCTTTCATGTCCATGTCAAGTTGTGGTACGTAGGTGTACGCGAATTTAGTATCCGACGTTCCAACTCCGAAATAAATATTTGTTGCGTCTTCCGAGATCATGATGGATGGTACGTTTCCACAGGCTCCATTGGACACAATAGTGTGTGCAACACCGGAAGAGGGTACTTCAGTATGATTGGAGCTATACCGAGCTTTGATAACGACAGTTGAACTGTGCTCGAGGTTGGTAAATCGGGGAATGATGAGACGACTGTTAACTCCGTTGAATTTGGCAACACCATTTATGACCTCAACGTTTTCGTTGGCGACGTAATTCCCTCTTCCTGATTCATCCCTATGGTCATAAGTGAATGGAAGGTGAACCTCTGCTGTACAAGCAAGCTTCTGTCCATTTACCGCAGTAAGGTCGTCACAGCGGCACAATTCTTGGATGAATGTTGTTCCAGGGGCACAGTGCATTTTAACCCAACCCCATCCCTCAACGTTTTGTTCGAACATTCCTACTTCAACTGCAGCTCGTGTATCGTTACAAACTGGCGCTTCTTCCAAAGTTGAGTTGTCATTGAAGCATTTGTCTGTACACTCTTTATCCACGTTGTCAATGCACCCAAGGACGTCGTCATACTTTTGTCCAACAGGACAACATAGGGGCACGGATTGTTCTCCAGCACACTGCCAGTACCCGCGACAATTTCCTTCTGCGCCAAATATGGTACCATCCATTTGACCAACACATTTATCATGTGAACACTTTGTCTCCGTGACGGGAAGACACGTGAGAAGATCCATACTCCAGAAAGTAGAAAATGCACATTGTTGGACCTGTCCCATTAAAACTCCACTTCCGTCATAGCGACACTGGACATATTTATCGCAGTCTGTTGGATGATTGTTGTACCCGGCGCCATTGTCCATTCTCCAGCCGTCACACAGACCGGCGTCGGGTTGCGCATGTGTAAACTGAAACGCAGCCACCAACATGGTACCAATGCAGATAATGCCGTACTTCATTGTTGACTCTTGTATTCCTGAAATTATGAATTTAGTTTTGATAAAAAAATTTAAAAATACACTAAACGTATTTAATTGCCAACTTGAATGTGATACACATGTACAGGATATATTAACTACCACTTCTTATACTAGTGTCTATTTATATCACACACTTATCATGTCTGACGATATATTCATGACATCTAGCTTGTTTCTACTAAACGCGCATTCTAAGTAATGTGTGTAAGGCCGCTGATATCTGAACTTTCTAATCTAACATGTGGCAAAAATGAAAACAAATACTAGTAGTGTTGTGTTTCCAACAAAGTGTTGCCTCCGTCGTAAAGTGTTCCAATTTCATACCTAAGCAAACCGACTAGTTTTTTTAATCTACATTATTTGGACAAATATAGAATCTATAAAAAACATGTTGTAGTTTTTGTTAATGAAAATAATTTCCTTTTTGATTTACTCTTAAGTTATAGTTATGTCGAAAAAACAACAAAAAACAACAACAGATATACTGCATGTCAGAACCGTAATGTAGAATGGAATGGATAGCAACAATCAGATTGCAGATTGTAACGATAAATACAGTTGACAACCAAAAAAAATAAGAAAGAAAACCTCAGCTTTTTCACATTATTTTTCATAACTTCGTAGATTTGAGTGGTTGTGGGGAGGGGAGGCGCCGGATTTATTAAACACAATCTCGATTTAATACACATACGTACAGTTGATGAAAATGCTCGAAGAATGAAATTCATATTACATATATGTCATCAATATTCAAGATTTAATAAAATAAAACTCACGTTTTGGAACTATAACTATATTTAACATTTAACACATACATTGCCATGTTAAATCTGGGATAAAAGGCATTCGTTTACAAACCATGATCATTTACTGTTGTGTTTTTTAAAACATATTTTTTAGTTTAATCTATCCTCAGAAATGCCGACACATTTAGACAAAAGGCTTACTACAATCATTGATGTAACATTATAAAATGAGTCTACTTTCAAATTACAAGTAAATGCACGCATACATTTTAATGTTAGAATGAGCTGTATTCACTTTGAAATGTGTATATGTTTAACTAGATCCTGGAGTTAAGTTACTATAATAACATATAGATGATTTAAAAACTACCTTTACAATCAAAAATGTTTTAAACGCTTACCTTAACAGCTATTATTTCTTCTTATAGCTCTTCTTGCTGAAATGGCTTGAATTGATTATTTTATATTTAATTTCCCTCCTTTATATACCAGAACTGTTTTGACCAAGGAACACACAGATGGTGTGTACGCCCATCTTCCGTGGTTAACCAACGTATCCTAGACGCGCGACGGTGACGTGTGCGCTGCGGCCAAAGTAGAAGAGTGCACTTTATAAACGTAATTTATTCCTTCCCTTAAATCATAACTGTCACTTATCATATCCAATGGAAATGAAACCTCTGTTTTAATTCACTAAAGTCGTGTGAGTAATTAATTTACGCAATTACGTTTGGGTTAACATGTAAACATGTCTTCCATATACGTTATATCATTTGATCGTGCATAGTAAAAAAAACGTGTGGTTAATCATTGAACAAACAATATGTACATTACGTAAAAGGTGTGTACCACTATTCCTATCTGGTATATAAGAGCAATCAAATGAACACAAAGTCAGAAATCAAATAACTTTTTCAAAGAAGTCCGCGACGAGAAGCAGAAAAAAAGGTAAATTTATTTCGATAATTTCATTGTCTTTCTCTATTTTTTTTGAATATAACATGAATGTGATAAATAAAACGTATTAAACATATATGATGTATAAATACAAATAAAACAGAATTATGTTAATTCACTCAGTTACAGTTATGGCGACATTAAAACATACATATATAACACATAGCAGGAGGGTTAAGCATTTACGATACTAGATATATGATTATAATGTGAAAAGGTAATATATTTTTGCTAATATTTGCTAATGTAATACTATACTGTTATTTTTTTCAATCATTATACTTAACTTTGGAACCGTTCTCATTGGGAGGGTTACCGATAACTATTCAGTAATGTTAGTACGTAATGTTCCTTTGGGACCACTATTCCCAATCTGGGTGGCTTTAAAATAAAATAACGCGTTGCTGAGGGCGCGAGAGGTGTTGCACCTTATATTACCTCGCATGAACAGACTCAATACAACTGAGTCTGCTACCTTTCTCTCTTGTTTGTGTGAGTTGCTTCCAATGGATCCTATTTTCCGTAGTCATTAAAATTCATATTCTACCGTTTATTTAGTGCTGTGTTGCGGCCGTAAAAAGTCGCCCGACTAAAAATCAGTAGTGTTATTACTTACTGGTCCTTTGGGATCACCAAGCCCAATCTTTGTGGCTTTAAAGTAGAATATCGCTTAAGCCGGTGCTAGGAGGCGTGAGAGGTGTTGCATCTAATAATTACCTCCCATGAACAGACTCAATAAAGCCGAGTCTGCTACTTTTCTCTCTTGTTTTTGTTTGTTGCTTCCAAGGGATCACCCTTTCAGTATTTATCAAAATAGAATTCCGACTTTAGTCGTTGCTAGGGGGCGTGATTCTACTACCTTTCTCTCTTGTTTGTATTTGTTTGTTCCAAGGAGTCCCCCGGTTACTATTAATTTCTATTACCTCGTGTAAAAACTGTGTTTATGTATATTTGTGCTCAAAGTTTTATTGTTTTAATGAATTAAACTCATTTAAAGCTCACCCTTCTGCGATAAATGTTGCTTTGCAACATGATATTTTATAATCATGTCAAGGAGGAAATAATTGCTTATTACAGTTGAAGATGTTTGATGTATTGTAATGCACAATATTTGATCTGAAATAGTAATAGCATTTGGTTGAATGGGAAAAGTTCAACCTTTTATGAACGAACATATTATTTTGTTATTCTGCACTGGATTTAAAATTGTTTACCTACGAATCTTTCCTATAACGTGTTGGTGTTCATCTGTTAGCATAGTCGAATATTTGGAACATCAATTTTTGCACATATTTCTAAGCAAAATAACTAGTAGGGCAAACATTTTTTTTTCATATTCATGCATACATGTCCATAATCAATATACATATATTTCATCCTTCGTTTCAGGACATTATAACATGAAGAATATGAAGACGGTAATTTTCTGCATGGGTACCATGTTGGTGGCTGCGTTTCAGCATACACATGCACAACATGACGCCGGTCTGTGTGACGGCTGGAGAATGGAAAATGGCGCCGGGTACCACAGTCATCCGACAGACTGCGATAAATATGTCCAGTGTCGCTATGCCGAAAGTGGAGTTTTAATGGGACAGGTCCAACAATGTGCATTTTCTACTTTCTGGAGTATGGATCTTCTCACGTGTCTTCCCGTCACGGAGACAAAGTGTCCACATGATAAATGTGTTGCTCAAATGGATGGTACCATATTTGGCGCAGAAGGAAATTGTCGCGGGTACTGGCAGTGTGCGGGAGAACAATCCGTGCCCCTATGTTGTCCTGTTGGACAAAAGTATGACGACGTCCTTGGGTGCATTGACAACGTGGATAAAGAGTGTACAGACAAATGCTTCAATGACAACTCAACATTGGAAGAAGCCCCAGTTTGTAATGATACACGAGCTGCAGTTGAACAAGGAATGTTTGAACAAAACGTTGAGGGGTGGGGTTGGGTTAAAATGCACTGTGCCCCTGGAACAACATTCATCCAAGAATTGTGCCGCTGTGACGACCATACTGCTGTGAATGGACAGAAGCTCGCTTGTAAAGCAGAGGTTCACCTTCCATTCACTTATGACCATAGGGATGAATCAGGAAGAGGGAATTACGTCGCCAACGAAAACGTCGAGGTCATAAATGGTGTCGCCAAATTCAACGGAGTTAACAGTCGTCTTATCATTCCCCGATTTACCAACATCGAGCACAGTTCAACTGTCGTTATCAAGGCGAGATATAGCTCCAATCATACTGCAATACCCTCTTCCGGTTTTGCACGCACTATTGTGTCCAATGGAGCCTGTGGAAACGCACCATCCATCATGATCTCGGAAGACGCAACAAATATTTATTTCGGAGTTGGAACTTCGGATACTAAATTCGCGTACACCTACGTACCACAACTTGACCTGGACATGAAAGATGTTGTTTACACATTTGACAACGGTGCCATGATGGGAAGCAATGTTGTCAACGTAGACTCTGTCCAGGCTACCGGATACCTACGTAATGTGCAATGTGCGTTGCACATCGGAGACGGACAAAACCTCAGCCTGTTTGAAGGAGAAATTGACGAGCTCACAGTTTATCTCTGTAATCCAGATACCAGCATGCCATAAAACGAACAGCCAAAGTACATTGACACTAATTTTTTTATGTTCTACTATTGAAATCCTAAATGAAATGCCGAATAAAACATGATTATTCTGAACATAAGTATGGGTCGTTGTTTATTGTCATAAATTAAAATACTAATTATGTAATATTGATGTTCAATGTTCGTCAATACATATGTATATGCATTCCAAATGAAGATGTTCATTTCTCTGTAAAAGCGGGGGCATATCTCATACTCTGCGAGTTAGGAAACGGAATATGCTTTTAAATACCTATTTCTTACGGTGTTCTGTTTGGGCCATCTTACCATCGTAAGATGCGATGGTCGATGGTAAGATGCGATGGTCGATGGTAAGATACGATGGCCAATAGAAAGATGCGATGGTAAGATGCGATGGTCGATGGTAAGATGCGATGGACCATCGACTATGGCATCTTTCCATCGACCATCGCATCTTACTATCGCATCTTACCATCGACCATCGCATCTTACCATCGATCATCGCATCAATTGTAATGTTTATTAGGCCTCTTCTTCGTTTTATCGACACCACTCTCTCCTCTCTCTCTCCTTCCCCACCCCGTCTCTCTATCTCTCTCCCTCTATCTCTCTCTCTCTCTCTCTCTCTAATCTCAGGTTTGTCAGTGAGACAATTTTATTAAATAATGAAAACTATTCAACCATGTTGGGTGGGTGGGTGTATGTGGGTGTGGGTGAAGAAAACCTGCTTTGTTCAATTCTAATTAATTATATATGAGCGTTCAACTTAGGCCTTGCAAAAAGTTACGTGTGTTTAGGGTTAAACCTATCTTCTTTTTTTTCCAATTTACCAGAAAAAATATAAAAATCAAGGCTGTTTTGGGTTTAAAATGCTATGTTCCTATATATATATATATATAAATAAAGACTCTATGTTAAATTATTTAACTCCGCCAAGCTTTCGGACTTAGTCCTTCGTCAGGGTTGAATAAATATATATGAAAATAAATCCGTAACTACCCTACCAACTATTTTCTGGCATGTTACCCTAAACCTGGGATGAAAATTGAAATATAGAGCCCTGCCTAAACACACATCCTAAACACATATGTTTTTTGTTTGGCCTTATTACGGAATTATAGCTCACCTATAGACGCGTGCAATCTATCAGACTTCAAACTTCGGAATTTAAAACAAACTTGGCATTGTCACCCTTCTGTGTCTGGGTTTGAGTAGGTTCCAGTGGGAGAAGGGTGGAAGGGCTTGCGACTATAAAAATCCTCGAGAAAATACTCATCAACCTCGAATTGCGGAAATTCTTGTTAAAACCTGGATCTATACCCTGTATGTGGATTGACTAGATAAATTCCAGACCGTCCCTGCCCCCACCATGCTCTTAATGTTTCTTTAGGCCCTCAGACAACTAGTAAAATATAAGGAAGCTTGACCTTAAAAAGTGAGGCACTGCATGTTTTATGCATAGTTATAATCAATTAGTGTCATTTAAAAAGTTGATTGTGAAATGTGTCCGCTTTCCGTTATATACTTATGTTTCATGTGTTCATCCAATGTATGCACTCCTCACTCGCCCACAAACACTTGTATCGAACTTGTACTCTTGGTATCGAACTTGGCCAAGTTTTCCATTCTAGAATAAGGCAAACAAGTATTTGTGGGCGAGTGAGGAGTGTATACATTGGATGAACACATGAGTGCCTCACGTTTTAAGGTCAAGCATCCTTATATTTTACTAGTTGTCTGAGGGCCTAAAGAAACATTACGAGCATGGTGGGGGCAGGGACGGTCTGGAATTTATCTAGTCAATCTACATACTGTTTGCTATTTTCATTTTTTTTAAGATAAATGCCAATTGTTAGTTATAGTATACCATATCACGGGTACTAAACATTGACTCTAGCTATTTTTGGAGATATATGGAAACGAGAGTCAAGACACTTCCGAGGTAGAGACAATCTGAAACAACGAATGACAGCAACTAAAGAATATATATATAGATTCAACAATGGATGCAAGATTATGTGTATTTGGAAACTTCTCAAAAACAATTATATGGCCAATTAATTGTATGCATCTTGCAGAAATTCTCCAAAGTTTGATATGCATGCAGGAATCTATAATTGTGGAGGGATCTAAGTAAATTGTAAAAGAGACTTGCTACGTATAATATATTCCTTCTTATATTTACAAAGGCGGATTCAGGGAACACACATTCAAATCTGATAAAAAAAACAATATTTAAATCAGAGTTTTTTTTCGTAAGGACTATTTCATAGGGAGTACATCAGGCTTTTCATGGGGGTCTAAGTGTCCGACTTAAAATTGACAAATATTAACATTTTCTATTCTACATGGCCAAAATATAATGAATGAGCCTAAAAATTATCCCTGTTTTGCAAAGAAATTGATTCAGCACAGTAATATGTGCTATCCTAGGTGATGCACCATGGTTAATTTCAGCATTTTACGTCTGATTCCGTCCTAGCTATATGGTGTATTCAATGTTTAGACATTAACAACATGGTTCTAATAGCATATTTTGATTGATATAAGTGTTTAATCATGAAATGGAACATTTTTATAATTTATGATGTTTCTAGAAAAATCCTGATGTACCCCCTTTAAGGTCAGTTTTTACATAAGCAATTGTAAGAAACTACTAGGTGGGTTGCACTAAGTGAAGCATGAAGTTCCGAGGCTTTATGCACCTATGATGACGTCATTAAAGGGGCGGTAACGTTTGTCTTCAATCTTGTCATTTCGTGCACTTAATGGTTTATTCTGTAAGTCATTGAGTACTTGCTGTGTGTCTTTCTATGTTGTTGTTTGTTATATCCATGTATCCATGTATACATCATCTGTGTGTATCATCTTTGTGTTACATTGTCTGGTTATTAAAGGATTTATCTTGGCGGAGATTTCTTTATTTACACTGTCGCGTTTTGTTTGGCTGATAATTGGGTAAGAGTGAGGTTTTGTTCAAATTGGTTTAAAATCAATATTAATAAAGAAGGATAAAAATATCGGACAGGGAAAGCAGCATTCAAGGACGACAGACAACTACAAAATATTGTTCGGAAAAAACAACCTTACGAAAAGGACTTTAAAATCAATATTAATAAAGAAGGATAAAAATATTTGACAGGGAAAGCAGCATTCAAGGACGACAGTCAACTAATTTTATAATTTTTTCAATATTTTCTTATTTTAGTTCCAATTAGGCGAAGTTCTTTATAAAAATAAGCGGTATAAAGTGTACTAAACATAAATATATATGTCATTATGACTCATATTATTAATCCAGTATAATTTTGACTTTAAACCTGCTTGCATATAATTAAATAACATTTTCAGATTAGGTTTTTATGGGATGCTGTGTTGTCCGTCATTCGTCCGTCCCCGTCTGTCTGTCTGTCTGTATGTCTGTCCGTCGTGAACTTTTGCCCTTTGGGCACTCTAGACTCTCCATTTTTATCCGATCTTTACCAAATTTATACTGTAGTTATATACCCATAAGGCCTCGGACGAATTATTGGACCAATCAGATTCGATCGGTAACAGCTGAGTTATCTGTCATTGAACTTGTACAAATGCATAATTTTGTCTTGTGGAAACTCTAGCCCCTCCATTTGTCATCTGATCTTAACCAAACTTACCTAGTAGTTATATATCCATAATACATAAGATCTCGGGCGAGTTCTTGAACCAGCCAGATTGGATTGCTAATAGCTGAATTATCTGCCCTTGAATTGGCGAAATTGCCTGTAGCTCGTCCATTTGTTATCCGATCTTTACCAAACGTATATAGCAGTTAGTTATCATAAGATCTTGGATGAGGTTTTAAATCAGCCAGATTCAATTACTAATAGTTGAGTTACTAGTATCTGCCCATTAATTTGCAAAAATGTATAATTTTGCCGTTTGGGCAATTAATTCCTCCATTTTTCACTCTATCTGGCCTTCATTTGGCCGGATTTAAACGAAACTTTGCAGGGATGATCAATACCAACCCTAGTTGTGCATTTCGTCACCGTGTTCCGATTGAATGGTTTGGTGGAGTTATGGCCCTTTAAAGTTTTTAATACACAAACGTTGTCCGGACTTTTTCTCCTGAACCCCTGGCCGGACTTCAACGAAACTTTGCAGGGATGATCAGTACCAAGCCTAGTTGTGCATATCGTCGCCGTGTTCCAGTTGCAATTTTTCTGGCTGAGTGAGGGCCCTATAAAGATTTTAATACACAAACGTTGTCCGTACTTGTTCTCCTGAACCCCTGGCCGGATTTCAACGAAACTTGGCAAGGATGATGAGAACCAAGCCTATTTGTGAAGATCGTCGCATTGTTCCGGTTTAATACATTTTGGTAGAGATATGGCCCTTTAAAGGTTTTAATACACTAACTTTGTACAGACTAATTCTCCCGAACCCCTGGCCGAATTTCAACGAAACTTGGCAGAGATGATCAGTATCAAGCCTAGTTGCACATATCGTCGCCGTGTTCCAGTTGAATGATTTTCGGCGGCTTTATGGCCCTTTCCCAAGTGGGGAGACATCTATATTTACTAAAAATCTCTAGTTCTAATTTGGTATGGTTATTTAGGGACTCGAGGTACAACATAATTATACAAACCGTTTTTTGACCGCTTGCATAAAGGGGCCCTTCTACAGGGGTACAACAATTTATTTTAACGGAGTTTCCGACGTGGGACTCTAAGTCCCTCCATATCCTTTGAGATTACGTAAGCAAGTGTAGTGGTGTATTTCTTAGTTAAGGATGTGTAGATGCACAATACGTTGCAGTAAATTATATGTTCGACTGCCATTTTGCTCAATGCATGGCACAGAGTTTTGTCATAAATGCCACAACAAGTAATACCACCCCACCCCCACAGACTCCATGTAGTAAGTAGAGCGATACAGGCTCTAGGGCCTCTTGTTCTTCGTTATTCTGCCAATTCTATTTAAATACATTATTGGTGCAATGTTGTCAACAGTTAGTTATCTGTAAACATGGTTTATTTAACTTTACTATTTATGATTGAACAAATAAAAACTAACGGGACGCCTTGAGTTTAAAAAAAAGAGAAAAAATATTGCAGTACTTTCGTATAACAAGTTTCATATTCGTGGAAATTTACCCAATATTGTTTTGAAGGATTAGTATTAGGAGTAACCAATTGGCGAATGACCTCCACTACGAATCAGTAGAGTTAATAACTCATGGACCTTTGGATTCTTCAATCCAAACTTTTAGTTTAAAGTAGAATTCCGCTTGGGATGTGAGAGGTGTTGCATCTTATATTACCTCTCACGAACACGAATACCGATTATAGTGTGAGAGGTGTTGCATCTTATGGTCACATACCACTATTGTTTTGGGGCTACTGATTGGCTGAAAAAAGTATAGGGTGTATTAGGGTATATCTTTTTCGAAAGAGCTATTTTCTGATTGGGTAGAATTGCCTTAATCATAACTGATGTACATAAAATGTCAAAATAATATGTATAGGTGATAAAAAAAACAACAACTGTATTTGTTCTTGCATCTGGGCTATTTCATTGAGAAAATTGCAGGTATAGTAAATTGTCAGAAATTCACATTTATTTGCTGCGAGCCCGAAGGTCAGCACCTTCATCAAACCGAAAGTAGGTGAAAGCATTACAAAAAACCCAATTATTTTCAAGTAATTATTTTAAGTGTGTCTAGGAAAGTTCTTGAAAATAAAGTAGCCTAAAAGGTTCCCTTGGGTATGTAAAATGAGTTTAAGGGCCAAAAGTCTATAATGTAGCCCTATGTAAAATGCAATAGTGGTATATGACCTAAAATTTAAATACCCCTCACGAACACGAATACCGCTTAGAGTGTGGGAGGTGTTGCATCTAATATATTACTTTCATAAACAGACTCAATAAAACCGAGTCTGCTCCTTTTCTCTTTTTGTTGGTGTTCTTTGATAACACGAGTTATATAACCCTTTTCAGAAAGAATTGCTATTTTCTGAAAATAATGAATTCAGGAACAAAAACGGTAACGCGGACAATTGATAATGTTCTAAACGAAATGACTAATAAGGCTTATGAACGAAATATAACTGATACTTATTATATCAGAGCACTAGTTAACAGTAGGCGTTCATTTGAGTAGAGAATAATAATACAGTATGACTCCTATTTTCGTTAAAGGGAATGTTGCGACACAACCAAACAATCTTTATTATTGAGAGTTCTGAAAAAGTTGGAAAAAGGTGAAAGAATTGTCGATATTGCCAGTATGTGGTATATTAATGGTATTACACACATATATTAATGGTATTACAAACATATATTAATGGTATTACACACATATATTAATGATATTACACACAACTCTAAATATAGTAAAATATCACGCACCAAGTTATTCCCCTTGTGGCACGCAGTGAATGATTTAAACTTATATAACAACTATTTCGGTATGTAATTTGTAAGTGTGTATGTTTTTAAGAAGTAATATGGTACAGACATTACAGAAAGGCGTACCTGACCTGCTTTCCTTTATGTACATGCACATGACTATTTACACAGTTATAGCGCCGTTGATAGTATTTTTTACACTAAATATAAGCTTTTGATGTTAACTTGTGTAGAGGGATTTATTTAGATTGATAGGCCCTTTATAAGTCTGAAAAACAATATTGTGTTTACAAACCTATAAAATCATTATAACACCATTACGGTACTTGCATACGTATTGAACGTGTATATGTCTGTGTTGAATTAAAAAGGAATTTAACGGAAACGAAACTTAAAGCTTGAGCAATTACTGTTTAATAGCGATGATTCAAAGAGGAAAAACACCTTTTAGAGATAAAAGTATGTATAAAACTCGAACAGTATATGTAACATTCACAGAAAACAGTCAAGCAAAACACGTATTCTAAAACAAACATCAGTTATAAGGATAAGATATATAGATGCAACGTATGCCCCACTACAAACAAATAGAGGTACAGCCTTGGAACTATCAGTGACAGAAATTCCGCTGTGGGGTTTAAACCAGGTTCTAGTTTTAGCCTCTAACAAACCAGGCAGCATTAATAGGCGATATAAGTAAAATACAAAGTTTCATGAAAATTGGATGTAAAACGTAGGAGTTAAGCGTGCAAGGTTTACATTCGAAAAACTTCAAAGTCCCGTAACTCCTCCAAAACTCATTCAACCGGAATCTCCCGACAGTATGCGCTACTAGACATCACGCGGATACTTCCTATAAAGTTTCATAAAAAAACAGATGAAAAATGTAGGAGAAGTTAAGCGGACAAGGTTTACATTCGAACATATTCAAAGTCCCGTAACTCCGCCAACAAACATTCAACCGGAACCTCCCGACAATATGCGCTGCTAGACATCATATTGATACTTCCTATAAAGTTTCATGATATTCGAATGAAAAACGTAGGAGTTAAACGAACAAGAAAACGGGACAGACCGACGTACATACGGACATACGGACGGACATGACATATGCTCCCCCGAATTTTTTTTCGCTTAGCATAAAAACAAGAATGGAAATCTATTATATGTCTATTATGCAGTGCCCTGGCTGCTTGAAGCCTATTACATAGAGTTTGGATTCTCAAAATATATATACCTCGTCGTAAGTAGATTTAGAAACAGCGTACATCTGTTGTAAAATGTGCTTGTTGATGGCTGGATATTGACATCAAACGGGATCTAGGATGCATTAAAACACACACTTACGTTATTGTCACCGTATTAAAACGGGGCATTGTTAATTTCTGCGTATATGTCATTTAATATCATGTTAACTATTTGCATTTGTGGAACTATTTTCTTCTTTTTTTGTGATCTTAGTTATTCAAAGTATTCATTCAACTCGTAAATGTGTAAATACTTAAACGTATTGAAATTATCTGTATGAATGAATGAATGAGTGAATAAATGAATGGTGTTTTACGGCACGTCGGCACATATATAGGTCATATTGTGCGCAAAAAATAATGAAGGATGGACAAATGAAATAGTAAGTTATTAAAATATATTGTTAAAACTATTTACATATAAGAGATGATATGGTAAAGTAGTAACTATCTATATGTAGGTATAACAACCGGGAATAGATGTTTACTTGCGCACTTACACAATGAGGTCAAGGCCAACAGGAATGAAAGTTACCTAAACTGGCATGGTCTAGCATGGACGTAGAATTGCTTTTATCTGGTCTACTACGGATAAACTATGCTTAACGTTTTACTTACATGGCCCCGAATGGATTGAGAATGGCCTTTATCTGGTCTACAACAGATACGCTACGCTTACAGCTTTATTTACATGGCCCAGCATGGACTGAAAACGGCTTTATCTGGTCTACTAACTACAGATAAACTATGATTAAAGCTTTATTAACATGGTCCAGCATGGATTGAGAATGGCCTTTATCTGGTCTACTACAGATAAACTACGTTTAAAGCTTTATTTACATGGCCCAGCATGGACTGAAAACGCCTTTATCTGGTCTACTAACTACAGATAAACTATGATTAAAGCTTTATTAACATGGTCCAGCATGGATTTAGAATGGCCTTTATCTGGTCTACTAACTACAGATAAACTATGATTAAAGCTTTATTAACATGGTCCAGCATGGATTTAGAATGGCCTTTATCTGGTCTACTACAGATAAACTATGATTAAAGCTTTATTTACATGGCCCACCATGGATTTAGAATGGCCTTTATCTGGTCTACTACAGATAAACTATGATTAAAGCTTTATTTACATTGTCCAGCATGGATTTAGAATGGCCTTTATCTGGTCTACTAACTACATATATTCTATGATTAATGCTTTATTACATTGTCCAACATGGATTACGAATGTCTTTTATCTGGTCTATTACAGATAAACTATGCTTAAAGCTTTATTTACATGGCCCAGTATGGATTGAGAATGAATTTTATCTGGTCTACTACAGAAAAACTATAATTAAAGCTTTATTTACATGGCCCAGCATGGATAGAGATTGAATTTTATCTAGTCTACTACAGATAAACTATGCTTAAAGCTTTATTTACGTGGTCCAGCATGGATTGAGAAGGGCCTTTATCTGGTATACTAACTGCAAACTACTATGCTGAACGCTTTATTTACATGGCCCAGCATGGATTGGGAATGGCTTTTATCTGGTTTACTACAGGTAGACTATTCTTAAAGCTTTATTTACATTGTCCAGCATGGATTGAGAATGGATTTTATCTGGTTTACTACAGATAAATTATGCTTTTAGCCTTATTTACATGGTCCAGCATGGATTGGGAGTGACTTTTATCTGATCTACTACAGATAAACTATGCTTAAATCTTAATTTACATTGTCCACCATGGATTGAGAATGGATTTTATCTGGTCTACTACAGATAAACTATGCTTAACGCTTTATTTACATGGTCCAGCATGGATTGGTAATATCTTTTATCTGGTCTACTACAGATAGACTATGCTTAACGCTTTATTTATACGGCCCAGCAATAATTGGGAATGTAGTTTATCTGGTCTACCACAGATAGACTATGCTTACAGCTTTATTTACATTTACCCAGCATGGATTGGGAATGGCTTTCATCTGGTCTACTACAGATAGTATACGCTTAAAGCTTTATTTACATGGTCCAGCATGGATTGGGAATGGCCTTTATCTGGTCTACTACAGATAGTATACGCTTAAAGCTTTATTTATATGGTCCAGCAGGGATTGGAAATGGCTTTCATCTGGTCTACTACAGATAGTATACGCTTAAAGCTTTATTTACATGGTCCAGCATGGATTGGGAGGAATGGCCTTTATCTGGTTTACTACAGATAGACTATGCTTAAAGCTTTATTTATATGGTCCAGCAGGGATTGGGAAGGGCTTTCATCTGGTCTACTACAGATAGTATACGCTTAAAGCTTTATTTACATGGTCCAGCATGGATTGGGAATGGCCTTTATCTGGTTTACTACAGATAGACTATGCTTAAAGCTTTATTTATATGGTCCAGCAGGGATTGGGAATGGCTTTTATCTGGTCTACTACAGATAGTATACGCTTAAAGCTTTATTTACATTGTCCAGCATGGATTAGAAATGGCCTTTATCTGGTTTACTACAGATAGACTATGATTAAAGCTTTATTTATATGGTCCAACATGGATTGGGAATGGCTTTTATTTGGTTTACGACAGATATAATATACTTAAAGATTTATTTACATGGCCCAGCATGGATTTTAAATGGCTTTTTATCTGGTTTACTACAAATAGACTATGCTTAAAGCTTTATTTACATGGTCCAGCATATATTGAAAATGGCCTTTATCTGGTTTACTACAGATATACTATGCTTTGTTTACATGGCCAGCATGGACAGAGAATGGTTTTTATCTGACGTAGATAATAGGTAGACCACACTTAAACATATCTTAGTTTGCCCAATACCGACATGGGTAGGTAAGTAGAATGTTTATTTTGTCTTCCATGTATGTCAGATTCTTTTGTGAATGCTTTTAAAGTTTAACTGTTTATTTGGACACTACTTTTTGTACTTTTTAAAGATGATTTCAGTATACTGGGTGTGTATTGCAATGTTGAAAGTCGTACCTTTTTACATAAAACTCCTATCTAAAATAATTACATCGCTGGTTAAAACTCTGAATTAAACTAACCGTATATTTCTCCTGTGTAAACCAAATTAATAAAGAAGAGGAAACCCTGTAACTGCTGTTAGATGATCGTAAACACAATAACTGATGGAACATCTATTAAACATATAAGTGACCTTTGTGAATATGTTCTGATAGCCAAAAGTCATATATTACATTTCTGCCTGTGATTCTGTGGGAATTAAAAGTGGAAATACCCATGGGAAATAAATCCCTTGGGAAATTATAAGATTTTTGCCGGAACTACTTTTTTTAATTACATGTGGTGTATTCTTGCGCGAAGTTAGAGACTAAGGCAAAGTAGACCCCTATTTATTGCATTAAAGGCACATTCTTGTAAATAAATGTAATATATAAGTTAATCGAAAATGTTTTCGTATAACGGTATATAATTCCTTCGGTCAGTTCACATATCTACGGCACGAGGTTTTTCACTAGATATGTGAACTCAACTGGCCGAGGGAATTATATAAGTAATACCAGATTATAATGTGTTTAACACCGAGTACTCTCTTAAGTATCTTGACGTTTCAAATATAACGTACATGGATGCAGATTCGTTTAATACCGTAAACACAAAACAAGCTATGGTTAAAAATGTTATAGCTAACATTAAGACATTGAACATAAACCGGATTCCTCACCGATTTGTCACTGAAAAGATGATATATGAAAACGGAGATTATATAATTGAGGATTGTAACATTTTCAATAAAATACTAGTAGAGATATATGACATGAGTTACAGTTTTGGTGGTACGACACATATGATTAATAATGCATATGTTGATCTGTCTAGTTGTAATGCACACTTGAAACAAATATATTTACGAGGAAACAATATAATAAAACTCAATGGTACAGTTCATTGGCCAAAGCATGTTAACATAACACACGTTGACCTATCATCAAATTAAATGACAAACTTTTCTGCAAGTATTTTAAATAAGCAATATTCACTGAAAAAGTTGTTGTTGTCTAATAACAGCCTTTTTCACATGGAAAATCTTCCAGAATTTGGAGACCTTCTGAATACATTTCATAATCTTGAACAGTTTGATGTGTCTTACAATAAATTAACACATATTCCGCATAATATGTTTCAGAACAACACCAGACTCCGGATTTTAGACTTCAAAGGTAATAATTTGGAATCAATCACTTTCGGCTTGAAACATCTGCTTTCACTCGAGAAACTCGACCTTCAGGGAAACAGAATCATGTATATAGATGGGTGGGGTTTAAATGAGCTGAAGAGCATATAACAAATGTCAGTTGCAAACAAATATACATCATATGAGCTTGATTTCCGAGGAAATCCGTTGCAATAGTCATGTAGCAGTCTGGATTTTATTACCTGGTTGGAAACCACCGTGCAGCCCTACACGCATATAGAATATAAATGTGCACTTGAAGGAGAAACTATTAATATTGACAAAGTCGCTGTAGGTCAGACTACCTATCTGTGTCACAGGACCGGTATTATTTCAGCCATATCTGTCGCGTCTGTAGTTGTCTTAGCTACTATTACTTTGATTATTATAGTCACAGTGAAAAAAGCCAAAAGAAGAAGAAAAAAAGACATTATTGACAAATTTTTAGCGGACTTCAAAAACCAAAAGTTAGATGAGACACACGTATTGTTTTTGTCCTTTTGCAGTGATGACGGTGACTTTGTCCTAGAAAATGTCTACAATGTATTAGACACTAACATGAAGGAATTAACGGGGTTTGAAACCAACATAATCGCTCATGGTGATGCTGATTTTCGACCTGGATTTTCAGTTGTCAATGAAATTATGAGATGCATTTCAGAGTCTTGTGTCATTATATGTATAGTTTCACAAGCATTCTGTGAGAGCGACTGGTGTCGTATGGAAGTAAAAGAGGCTTTCGAACAGGAGAAACCCATAATTCTTATTTTTACGGAGGATGTTGAAAAGCAATTGATGCCGATATACTTACAGAACATTTTCCAGAGATATACACGTGCTAAACTCGTGCAGATAAATGGTCAATATGAGTTGATACCAAGTTGGCAGCGTTTAAGTGAATCAGTTGTATTTCTGGCCAGTAATAAACAAGAACAAATCAGACAAGATTCTCAAAGGATAGAGCAGAATCAGGAAGCTGACCTAGAAGAAACGGGTATACTGTTAAACCAGCGTTTAATGGTGTAGAGTTAAAGGAAGTTAAACCGGCACGTTATGGTATAAAAGAAGCCAACATTGTTAACCAAGGTTACATTCCGGTCAGAATAGATTATATTTCAAATTGTCTAAATCTCTAGGTGGTATGTATTAGAAAGCATTAAGTATAAAGATAGCTGTGAGCATCATAGCTCTAATAAATGAAGCCAAAATTCAAGTCAGAATTGACTATATATAAAACTAAATATTTAGGTTATTACGAGCAGATCTAAAATTCGAGCAGGAACAGATGAGACACACGTATTGATTTTGTCCTTTTGCAGTGATGACGCTGACTTTGTCCTAGAAAATGTCTACAATGTAGTAGACACTAACATGAAGGAATTAACGGGGTTTGAAACCAACACAATTGCTCATGGTGATGCTGATTTTCGACCTGGATTTTCAGTTGTCAATGAAATTATGAGATGCATTTCAGAGTCTTGTGTCATTATATGTATAGTTTCACAAGCATTCTGTGAGAGTGACTGGTGTCGTATGGAAGTAAAAGAGGTTTTCGAACAGGAGAAACCCATAATTCTTATTTTCACGGAGGATGTTGAAAAGCAATTGATGCCGATATACTTACTGAACATTTTCCAGCGATATACACGTGCTAAACTCGTGCAGATAAATGGTCAATATGAGTTGATACCAAGTTGGCAGCGTTTATGTGAATCAGTTGTTTTTCTGGCCAGTAATAAACAAGAACAAATCAGACAAGATGCTCAAAGGATAGAGCAGAATCAGGAAGCTGACCTAGAAGAAACTGGTATACTGTTAAACCAGCGTTTAATTGTGTAGAGTTAAAGGAAGTTAAACCGGCACGTTATGGTATAAAAGAAGCCAACATTGGTAACCAAGGTTACATTGGGGTCAAAATTGACTATATTTAAAATTGCCTAAATCTGTAGATGATATGTATTACAAGGATGTAAGGATAAAGGTAGCTTTGTAATATGTATAGCACTATTTTTTTCGAGTATATAAGATTTATACTGCAGATATGTTATAAATGTTCTGTATAAATCGTATATACGAGAAAAATATGTTATAAATGTTTTGTACCTTAGCCATTTATTCAACTACAAAAGGTCATTGGATACACCATGATATAACTGCCAAATCAGTCATTTATAGCACGGCTGAAATATACCGGCAGTTATTACATGGTTTAGGCTTAGGCCTTTCAGGTTTATGAAATTTATATCATAAGCAGGAACAAAGGAAACCCATTATATCTATGTTACAAGAGCATCATAGCTCTAATAAATGAAGCCAACAGTCAAGTCAGATATGACTAAATATATATACTCAGTTGCAAAAGAAAGTGTACACATCTCAGTTGCGAAAGAAAGTGTGCACTGAGTTTGTTTAGAATTAATTGTATACATTCCAAAATTAATATGCCATGTTTGGTACCAAAGTTATTATCCAATATCATGTTGTCATTTGTTTTTCAATAAGTTGAATCAATAAAGGACTGTCGCTTGATAAAGGGGATAGGGGTGTAAAGTAAAATTTTCAAAGTGTACAATTTCTTTTGCAACTGAATATATATATATATATATATATATATATACAAATTCTTACTTGTGAGGTATTTTTACGCACAATATGACATATGTATGTGTTGTTTCTGTGGTTGCTTCACAATTAGATCTAGTCCAAGTTTTCGGCTCATTTAGTGGTAGGGTTGCTGGGCATATATGGCATATGCAAAATAATATTTAGATTATTTGGCATAAGGAAAAAAATAGGCGCATATATGGGAATAAACCCCAAAAGACACTCGATAATCGGTTTTGCTTTTAGATCTATCGTTTGTTTGTTTGAATGGTATTTTACGTCATTTTCAGCACATGTTTATATATGACAGTCGAATTTTTTTTTCGTGATGGAGGCAGACCACCCACTTATTCCTGGGTAGAACCAGTACTGTACACCTCCCGTCATCCGTAAGAATCGACACTTTGTAGCTCCCAGTGGGATTTGAACCCGCAGCGGTGAGAGGTGAGAGAAACTAATACACTTTGTAAATCTCCACACATCTATTAAAAACATGGATCTAGTCTACCATGAGTTCGAATTATTAATTTTAAGCACGTTCCACACTGCCACATAAATCTGAGTTCAAGACGATTTGTTTCTTAAAAATTCTTAATTGATTAAATTCTTCCTAACATATTTTTAAGACCTAATTTTTTTTTTTTTAAAAACTGACACATTTAGCTCGACATATGTGTTTCTTAGTGCCGTTGAAGGTAGACTATAACATATACTGTATACCCGTCAAATTAGTACAAAATTTAAAAAAAACAGGGGTCTTCGTGGGCAGTCAACAGTACAGTACCCATGATATTTGATAAATTATTTCAAAGGTCATGGAATGGATATGTCTGATAAGATTATCCGCGTTTTAAAAGCTGTGATAGAGAGCCTTACACATGTCAAATGTAAGCAGATTATCTTGTTCAATATGACGTCCAGTTTATTAATATGACGTCACGTTTTGATTTTGATTATTATCAGGGACGTAGCCAGGCGGAGGCTCGGGGGCACGGGGTCCAACATTGTTTTCACATATGTTTAAATAATTATTTTGTATAAAATGTGTGTATTCATACGTTTGTGCAAGGAGATACTGGCCAGTAATCAATAACTTTGAACGTCAATAACTGAGTGTCAGTTGATGTTGGCGTCAGCAAATTGTTTGCTGTTTAGGCGGACGTAGGCCTTTTTTGGGGGTTAAACACACCTTTTCAAGTTTAAGTATCAACATTATGGCATCACTGACCGTGTGTCAACTTTTTTTTTCGAATTATCACCAAGTTAGCCAAATTTCATTAATAGGAATGATAAGCGATATTTTTACTTAGATGCTAATGTACAATGTCTAAGCAGACCATCCCCCACCCCGATCCCGTTTCGTTTGAAAGTTAATAATAACACAGCCTAGGTCTCCTTTAATATGACTCTGGAACTACGTGTTACATACCAATTTTAAAAAACGAGGAAGTCGGGGTGCGGGCGTTATTAAACACACGCATTTCAGCTCTAATTCTCAGTCCATAAAGATATAATTATGCCTAAAGTATCGCAATCATGGTAAAAAGACTCGGTTAATATTCACTTCTGCTAATACTTAGCGAATTAAGAGCAGAATCAAAGAAAGTTATTTTAGCGAGATGATTCTCAGCGGAGTTTTTTCATTTTAAACTTTATCTTGATTCAATATTAAACATGGCTGCCAGCGGCCATCTTTGTTTACATATAGTTATGTAGTAAAAATTTGTAGCGACTACACTTTGAAACTACTTTGCGGATTTTCATGAAACTTCACAGGAATGTTGCTCTTAATATCTAGTTGATCCTAGCAAAATTTCAGGTCGGCCGAAAATTCAAGATGGCTGCCACTAGTATCATAATCATTTTAAATATTTTTAAACATAACTCGCCATATGTTATCTTTATGGAAAAATGAAAGGCTAAGGAGTTGCAAGAACTAATTTTCTTTTGGATAATATTATTATATATTACTTGTGAGGTACCATACAGTATATATATATTACTTGTGAGGTACTAGAAGGAACATATATTACTTGTGAGGTACCTTACAGTATACATATTACTTGTGAGGTACAATACAGTATATATATATTACTTATGAGGTATCCTACAGTATACATATTACTTGTGAGGTATCAAACAGTATATATATTACTTGTGAGGTACCATACAGTATATATATTACTTGTGAGGTATCCTACAGTATACATATTACTTGTGAGGTATCCTACAGTATACATATTACTTGTGAGGTACCATACAGTATATATATTACTTGTGAGGTACCATACAGTATATATATTACTTGTGAGGTACCATACAGTATATATATTACTTGTGAGGTATCCTACAGTATACATATTACTTGTGAGGTACCATACAGTATATATATTACTTGTGAGGTACCATACAGTATATATATTACTTGTGAGGTACCATACAGTATATATATTACTTGTGAGGTATCCTACAGTATACATATTACTTGTGAGGTACCATACAGTATATATATTACTTGTGAGGTACCATACAGTATATATATTACTTGTGAGGTACCATACAGTATATATATTACTTGTGAGGTATCCTACAGTAAACATATTACTTCTGAGGTACCATACAATACATATATTACTTGCGAGGTGCCATATTGTATACCTATTACTTGGAAGGTACCATAAAGTATCCATACTACTTGTAAGGTACCATACAGTATACATATAACTTTTGAGGTATCATACAGTATATATATTACTTGTGAGGTACCATGCAGTACATATATGACTTGTGGGGTAACGTACTGTATTCATACTACTTGTGAGGTACCATTAATAATTCAATCAGTCCGGAAAAAAACCCTGATCTTGTAGATTATAAGAATCTTTCATGGGTAAAGATAGGGAATTCCAACCGAGGTATAAGTGTTTTTATCGGAACGGAGGCACTGCATATCAGAGACATGTTGTGCATTGACGCACCCAGTTACTAACAATTTGTATGTTTTCATGCATACCGTATGTTGGTGCGCGCTTGACTTTTGTCTTTTCCCATAAAGATAAGACTTTCCATCCCCCATGTAAAACTAGACTACAGCCTCGGTAATATTTCGGAAGTAATATGTATACTCTACGGTACCTCACAAGTAGTATGTATATATACAGCATGGTACCTCGGAAGTAATATGTATATTCTACGGTACCTCACAAGTAGTATGTATATATACAGCATGGTACCTCGGAAGTAATATGTATACTCTACGGTACCTCACAAGTATTATGTATATATACAGCATGATACCTCGGAAGTAATATTTATACTCTACGGTACCTCACAAGTAGTATGTATATATACAGCATGGTACCTCGGAAGTAATATGTATACTCTATGGTACCTCACAAATAGTATGTATATATCCAGCATGGTACCTCGGAAGTAATATGTATACTCTACGGTACCTCACAAGTAGTATGTACATATACAGCATGGTACCTCGGAAGTAATATGTATACTCTACGGTACCTCACAAGTAGTATGTACGTATACAGCATGGTACCTCGGAAGTAATATGTATACTCTATGGTACGTCACAAGTAGTATGTATATATACAGCATAGTGCCTGGGAAGTAATATGTTTACTCTATGGTACCTCACAAGTAGTATGTATATATACAGCATGGTACATGCGAAGTAATATGTATACTCTATGGTACCTCACAAGTAGTATGTATATATACAGCATGGTACATGCGAAGTAATATGTATACTCTAAGGTACCTCACAAGTAGTATGTATATATACTGTATGGTACCTCGATAGGAATATGTATATTCTATGGTCAAAAGTAGTATTTAATATACTGTATGATACCTCTCAAGTAATATGTATACTCTATGGTACCTCACACGTAGTATGTATATATACTGCATGGTACCTCGGGCTCTATGGTACCTCACAGGTAGTATATATATATACTGCATGGTACCTCGGAAGTAATATGTATACTCTATGGTACCTCACAGGTAGTATGTATATATACTGCATGGTACTTCGGAAGTAATATGTATACTCTATGGTACCTCACAAGTAGTATGTATATATCATGTATATACTGCATGGTACCTCGGAAGTAATATGTATACTCTATGGTACCTCACATGTAGTATTTAATATAATGTATGATACCTCGGAAGTAATATGTATACTCTATGGTACTTCACAAGTAGTATTTAATATAAAGTATGGTACCTCAGAAGTAATATGTAAAATCTACGGTACCTCACTTGTAGTATTTAATATACTGTATGATACCTCAGAAGTAATATGTATATTCTATGGAAACTCACATGTGAGGACTTGTGAGGTACCGTAGAGTATACATATTACTTTCGAGGTACCATGCAGTATATATACATACTACCTGTGAGGTACCATAGAGTATACATATTACTTCCCTGGTACCATGCAGTATATATACATACTACTTGTGAGGTACCATAGAGTATACATATTACTTCCGAGGTATCAAACAGTATATCAAATACTACTTTTGAGGTACCATAGAGTATACATATTACTTCTGAGGTACCATACAGTATATGTACATACTACTTGTGATGTACCGTATAGTATACATATTACTTTCGAGGTATCATGCAGTATATATACATACTACTTGTGAGGTACCGTAGAGAATACATATAACCTCCGAGGTACCATGCTGTATATATACAAACTACTTGTGAGGTACTATATTACTTCGGAGGTACAATGCTGTATATATACATACTACTTGTGAGGTACCGTAGAGTATACATATTACTTCCGAGGTACCATGCTGTATATATACATACTATTTGTGAGGTACCATAGAGTATACATATTACTTCCGAGGTACCATGCTGTATATATACATACTTCTTGTGAGGTACCGTAGAGTATACATATTACTTCCGAGGTACCATGCTGTATATATACATACTACTTGTGAGGTACCGTAGAGTATACATATTACTTCCGAGGTACCATTCTGTATATATACATTCTACTTGTGAGGTACCGTAGAGTATACATATTAGTTCCGAGGTACCATGCTGTATATATACATACTACTTGTGACGTACCATAGAGTATACATATTACTTCCGAGGTATCATACAGTATATATACATACTACTTGTGAGGTACCATAGAGTATACATATTACTTCCGAGGTACCATACAGTATATGTACATACTTCCTGTGACGTACCGTAGAGTATATATGGCCTATTGACCACGTGAGATCCGGCTCGATTATTTTTTAAACGGATGGAGATGTAAGTAATAGACAGTCTGCGAGTTGGTTTAGGCGGGATTTTTCTTGTATATACATCCCTGGTTTAGGCTATTTAAACACCGAGCTGCAAATTCTGTTTCTGTAACGCCCCTGTGGGTGGGGGGGGGGGGGGGCGGAGGGGGGGGGGGGCGTTATATCCCTCTATCTGGATAAGCAGTGGCCCTATTATGAACAGTGATCCACACGGGGTACTAGCAAAGCACACTAAAATTATAATAATTAGCAGAAGTAGCAAATCACACAACTTGATCTTAATAAGCAATACCAGCCATGCAGGAAAGGGGATGCACCCTCTCCCGATATGTTTTTATTGACCTATGGCAGACATATTTGGCATATATATAGTATCATAAGAAATGAAATTTCAAAAACACGCTAAATATATCATTTTAATGTAAATGTAATGTTTTATTTCATCTATTTATCACCTCTCTCCGCCTAGGGTTCGAATCGCATGGTGACCTCGACATGTCAGGGAAGAAAGTGTCGATTCTTACGGATTGTTGGAGGTATATACACATCTGGTTCTACCCAGGAAAAATGGTATGGTCTGCTTCCACCACAAACAATCGGCCGTTATGTATAGCTTAACATGTGCCGCCGGCAATGAAGTAGAACACCATTAAACAAACAAACACACAAACAAACAAGCAAACAAACAAAACAAAAACAATGAAACAGTAAAATTTAGATGCTTAGACCCAGACTCATACCCAGCATCAAAATGACAATCGATCCGAAAACCCGATCTGAGCCTAAACCGTGCTATAAATGCCGATCACGACCACGGACCACGACCACGTTAGTGGTACATGCGTCGACGACGTCAAACGTCAATTATTGCAAAAAATGCGTTCGTTTTTGCATTGCGTTTAGGAAATCAAGTTGTAATAATAAATCCATTAAAGGTGCTTGTCAATAATTTGTACCCATCTACTATTTACATGTTGCCTGAAAACGTAACAACATCATTATGTGATGCAACTAAATTTTACTCAGATGCTCAGATAAAAAGGAAAATATATCACTACGGATTATGTTTATAACCCAAATACATTTCGCCAAATATATATTAACAAAGAACATACACACTATTCATAATTTTGATAGAGCATCATCAAAAAACTGACCAATCAGTGAACAGAAATAAGACATAACCAATATATTCTGGTAGGTGATAAACTCGGACTTTATCATTGATGTTCATCCAAGTTTACTGTTAAAATTAAGGTATTTACAGTGTGATTATTTTAAAACCCTGCATATTTTATGCACATTCATGCAAATTGATTCAATATATGTATCTTTTAAAATCAAAATCTTAAAAATTGTCGTCTTTTTACTCTGCCAAAGTTTTTTAATTTACTATAGAACGTTAAAAACCGAGTAACACAAATTTTATCACCTACTGAAAATAAAATAAAATCTCAACATCTCTGGGATGCAAAATAATGAATGCAATGATATGTTTACAGGTATGAAAGCACTAATTATTTTCCCCATAGACACCAATGTTAAAGTGTCACATATTAATGATTTGCTGCAAATTCAACTCAAGTATGGATAACGCAGCAGTGTAATGTTCATATAGAAAACTATTTTTCCACTTGAAAAATCACCAGAAAACGTGGGGTCACAAGACATGTAAGAAAGTTCTTGTTTGTTTACTAAACAGGTCAAGGGTACAGCTGTTTTTATTGATCGCCTGTTTTCATTGCTCACAAAGTGTAAGCATAGAGTCGAAATTTCGAAAATGTTCATCAGTGATCCAGTAAAACCTATTAATACGCTTCTTATACATATAACCACAAAATCGAGTAGAAATGGGCAGTTTTCCCCTACTTATAATGCCCGTTTCCATCGAAAAAGGAGGGATTACTTTTTATAATAGGAACTACATTCGACTACACCTCGGAGGTTTACATGTAATTGGTGGTGGTAAACCTATAACAGTTCGCATCAGAAAACAAGAAGAAACTGATGCAAAGCATCAGGGCGTCGCAGAATGTTTTCAAAAGGAAAAAACAAACGTGTGTATTTATTTGCATTTTTTATTATTATTATATAACAACAACAATGTAGAAATACTTTAAAAGGTATAAAAAGTTATATGGCAACGGTAAGCAATAGTAACTTGAGAACCATTGGTAACATCTGATCATGTGATCAAAACCGCGGGACATAAATTAGTTAATAGCTATGTACACATGCATGATCTTATATTCAAGAATCAATCAGGTTTTTTGCCTGGTCATTCTACAACCTACCAACTAGTCGATATGTATCATCATATATGTCAGGCATTCGATGCTAAACAATTTACGTGCATTGTCTTTAATGATATATCTAAAGCTTTTGACCGTGTTTGGCATAAAGGTCTCTTATTTAAATTAAAGCAACATGGTATTGATGGTAAGCTTTTATCGTGGATATCAGATTATCTATCAAGCAGATCGCAAAGAGTGTGTGTAGGAACTTCATCATCAGCGTTAAAAACTGTAACTGCCGGGGTTCCCCAAGGGTCTGTTCTGGGGCCCCTTTTATTTTTAATATACGTAAATGATATTGCTGAAAGTATGCTTAGTATTACTCGTTTATTTGCTGATGATAGTTCGTTAGCAATTTCCACATCTAATATAGATGACATGGAAGGTATTTTAAACCACGACTTACACATGATTACTGAATGGTCAAACCAATGGCTTGTCCAGTTTAATCCCAATAAAACAGAAGCAATGTTCTTTTCTTTATCTGAAGATGATCGTCTCCCAGTTCTATACCTTAATAATATCCAGTTGACATTTGTTGATCACCATAAACATCTAGGTTTAACGCTTAGTCATAATGGAAAATGGCACGAGCACATCAAAAATGTTGTTGCTTCCGCAACAAAGGTATTAGGATTAATGCGAATGCTTAAATATAAAGTATCTCGAAGAACACTTAATCAGATTTATTTATCCTATATGCGTCCAATCTTTGAGTATGCTTCCATTACATGGGACGGTTGTACCTTATACGAAAAAGATACTTTGGAAAAATTACAATATGAAGCAGCCCGCATAGTAACTGGACTGACTCGTTCTGTATCCATACATCATTTATTAGCTGAAATAGGATGGATTTCTCTTTCCGATAGGAGAAAACTGCAAAAGCTTATTACAGTATACAAAGTTAAATATGGAACAACTCCAAACTATATCTCAAATCTGTTCCCACAATTGGTAGGACAAGTGAGCTCTTACAACCTTCGAAATAGTGATAATTATGCCACTACTGTTCGTAGAACTGAAATATTTAATAACTCGTTTGTACCTTCATCTCTTAATCTCTGGAACAACTTACCAATAGATATACGTAATTCAGAATCTATATCGATATTCAAGAGGAAACTTTTAAGTTTTGTTTTTCCAAGCTCAAAAGTTCCTACACACTACTTAACTGGCCAACGAGTATTTGCTGTTTTACATGCCAGAATACGAAATTATTGCAGTTACCTTAATAATGATCTTTATTAAAACCATTTACGAGAATCATACAATTGCGATTGTGGTTCTGCAGTAGAAGACGCTGAACACTTTTTTTTCAACTGTATTTTATTTCGTAAACAACGGCTTCGTTTGTTTCAGTCAACTCGTACATTTCACCCATTAAATTTAAATACAATACTTTTTGGTCGCGAACACTTGTCGGATGACGATAATCAAATTCTCTTCGAAGCAGTGCAAATGTACATAAGAGAAACACAGAGGTTTGCCTAGATTTAGATTTACTTTTGCAACTCATGCTGATTGACTCTCTTCTTTCGAACTTGACACAATCTCTATACTTTTTCTTTTTTTTCCTTTTTTCTTCACTAGTTCCTAGTTTTTCTTTCTCACTACCTTTTCTCTATTCATGATATTATGTGCAAGTTATGTATATTTACCTATGTAATTGTCTAACTTTGTGTGTATACTATTGTGTCGGGAAGGGCATTAACTAATGTTGTAAGAACTTGTAGCCCAACCCTTTTGCGATTATATATTGGCAATAAAATATGTTTAAATTAATAGCTATGTAGTCGGCAAACGTCGGAATTCGCGGCGCTCCACATGGTATTTTTTTATCTCCCTTGGATTGGTACCCGGTCCAACAGGTAATCTATCGAGACCGGGAACCTGAAACATCACGTGGTATCTGTTTGTTTTGAACATGCCACTGTTCAGTGGAAAAAGTTGGATTTAAGTTGATAAATAACAAAAAGATTTAAGGAAATATAACTTCGATCAATCGCTAATAGTGTGCCGTGCAGTATATATATTATATAATGAAATAGCGCCAATTTCAGTACAGCAATTTCAATACAACACGATCTTATGGCCAGTCTTTTACTCCCAACAATTTTAATCACGTGCTCCTCTATATGTCACGTGCTCCTTCATATGCAGCATCAAAAACCAATACAAATAAGGTGTGGGAAGTTAGCTCGTAGTTCGTAGTTCGGCATGCGCGCTCAAGGCGCGCCGCCAATAAATATGTGTACGATGACACGTGCTTACAAAGTAATGAAATACGTATACCAAGTACGTTAGTGATAATTTTGATGTACACTATTTTGTTACTAGTATTCTACGACTCATTATCGTTCAACGTGTCCAGAATTGTATGATGCGAAGCCTCCGGCGCATCTACCGTATTAGCCCGTAGTAACTGCGTACATTTATAGAGTACTGATTGGGCAGGTACACATGCCCGATGTCTTTTCATTAGTTTGTATTTCGGCATCGAGCCAATGATACGGTCATAATAGCATCCTTCATTGACCTAAGTTCCCGCGTTGTATGTTGTTCTAAAATCACCAGTTATTTGTTCGTTTAATATCTTTGCCTAGGAAGTAGCCGCAAAAAGATAATAGTCTACGCCTGGGTCATCCGCTAATTATATCGCCAGTGTTAACCATTTCTTTTAAGGAGATCGACGTCTCAGTTTCCGTTTCATTTTCAACTACAGCCTTTGTTTCTCTGTCTCCAGTATCTTTGACATTCTTTTCCCTCTCATTTTCCCTTTTACGCTGATTTTGTTCTGCATACCATTTTGTTCTATCCGAGTTACTTAATTAAAGACACATTTCCTAACGCTCCTTGGTCATTGAAAAAGCATGGGAAGCTTGAATATTTACAGCCAGCACGCTTCATGGCTGATCAACTCCGGTATATAAATTGAGGCCCGCTCTTAGTTTTTTATTTGTATAGCATTGCTTTATTGAGGGTAAGAATAGCTTAACAACACTTTCTAATTTTCTTTAATGAAGAAATATATGTTCATAATTTAGCTTTTGAATACAAAACTTGTCTGGTATTTTTTAATTGTTTTTAGACCAAAAATAAGAGCACAACACAATAAATATATAACATTCTTTAATGTGTGTACTGGTCACAAATGCTTTATTGGGTGGGCCTCATAATCTGAAGAAAAATTGAATATCACACTTTGCTCATGAAATTGTATAGCTAACAGTGATTATAGTTACCTATAAAAATTCTTTCCTCGTCTACCCCACCTCACGCCCACGCCCCCCCCCCCCCCCCCCCACATCCCCACCAACACACCCCTTCCCAAATACAATAGGCTCGAAATATGTCTTTTACAAGTGGGAGGGACCGCTATCTATAAAAAAAATATATTTAAAAAATGTAGCGTAATTACAAATTACAATGCGTGTTCATTCATTAAACCTACTCACTGCAAATACTGTTTCATTTTTTCTGACGGTAACCTGCCCAACTAGGCCTCCATCTAACAGATTTGAACTTCAGTGTGAATGATTTGACACAAAAAGGATGCACTGGGCGTTTATCCAAGTTGTTTCTTTTTTTTTTCGGAATACACAAATTGAAAAGCTGTTTGCTGCAGCAGGATTTATTCACGCATTCGTTTATTTATTATTGTCATCAATATAGACAGGGCTAATACAGTACAAATATAAACATTTCACACAAAAATAATTATTCACTATATAATAATTATTAAAAAGAATCTTAAGGTGTTGATTTATCAGAAGAATATATATTATATGATGAAGTTTTGACATTGTTATTATTTATTTTGCGTGACGTTACTTACGCAACGTTAACAAACTGAAATTTTCATTATTAACCGGACACGGTTATTGTTAAAGAAAAATGAGAAAATATGGTTTGACAATGGCGATTTTCTCCAAGCAACTGGTGAAATAAAATTACTCGCATGTAACAACGTGCTCGTGTGTATAGTTTAACGTATTTCTTCAATATTATTTTCAGACAAGCTAAATTTTACATCAAATTTATAGAAAATGGCAAAACCCAGCTCTGCAATCGGACACAGTCATTTGATTATAGTTTATGATTGAGTGGTATCCTCATTTTTTTTATTTCCACTGTTTCTTTTCAGGATAATTTTACTTTATTGCCGTATACTTTTTCCTGCGAAAACAAGCTCATAAATTTTGATAGCGCGTTAAGTAAAACAATATTGTTAAATTCAAGTATTTTTATACAGGCGGACATGTCAACTTTTTACGCTTCTTCCTTTAAAACAAGCGTGTTTTATTGTCTCACATCAATGAAATTGTTCACGAAATAAAATAAGAACTTGAGTCACCGGACTGTAAACTATGTGTTAATGCATGCAATACTCTACGATACCTGGATTAATGGCATGTCTACGTGTATATTCTATAATTTCTGCAAATAAAACGTCACCGGGCATCAACATAATTTAATATCAAAATAAAGAATTGTATCGATCCGATAAATAACGTTTTCTGAAAATTGTATTTAATAACTTATAAGCATATACACTATAAGTATGTAAATCATTTCTTACCTTTTACCTTCATTTCTACCCGTTCTGCTCATCTAAATATCGAGACTATTCAATGACGTTTTGTTTGGGACACATTTTTCTAACATTTTAAAATTGCATTTCTGCCGTAGATAACCACAATTTGATGACGAAAAAAAGAATGTACGTTAACGTAACTGATGTCATCATTTTGTGTTGAAATAGTTGACTTTCACCTTTTCGCGCTTTTCTAAAATCGCTTTTTCTGTAAAAAAAAAATTGCACCGCATATTACGCGGGACATTGCAATAACACGTATTTTATGAAACTATTTCGATATTTAGTTATGACACCCCTCAAATATCTGTGTTAAATTTTACATGATATGAAAGGGAATTGTCTTAGCTTTCTAATGGTATATAACACTAATTCACATCAATGCAAACACTTTTTATAAATGTTTTTTAAAACGCCGGACACGCCTGTTTTGGTCATTTGTACCAGTAACGTGCGCGACGTCCGGTATATTTCAGCCGTGCTATAAATGATAGAGTCGGCAGTTATACCATGGTCTACTCAACATTCTCGCCCCCGATCGATACTAGTATCATCTCTCGTGTTTGGCACTTGGAATTATGGGGGGGAAAATAGTCCGGTCAGGTGATTTGCATATATAGCTTGGGACCAAAACCCAGGTTTTCGGACCCAATCTAGACACGCCGGACAAAAGCACCAAACTTTCCTCAATTGTGTTTTTTAAAACTTCTATGTATTTTTAAAAGGGTCCCCAAAGTTTCGTGAATCTCTAAATGTATTAGGATTATATGCACACCGAATTACCGCACCGCGGATGAAGTCCTGAAAAATCAGGAGGGCACCTGCCGAATATCAGTGATGAATTTGAAACATTCGAAATGACGTCAGTATGGTCTATTCAATTTTACACGTAGTTGTAATGTTTACACACAAACTGTCAATCAAAATGTCAATTACCGGCATTGAATGGCTATGGTACAAAACATCTACCCAATTTTATTTTGTAAAGGGCGTACACGACTATCCATTATCAAAACACCACTCCTTGACATTAGATTTGCCCAATAATATTTACAGGCGATTGACTGCAATAATCAAAACACGCTCATGCCGCGTGATAATGCTATTTCTTCATTTGATCGAGTTGTTACTTTTTACTGAAAACTGCAACGCCCTAAAACTTCTTGCACATGTGTAGTTGGATAAATGGCTATGGTACAAAACATGTATAGCATATCTTTCTCGTATGCGATTTATACTGCACTCTCGGGCCTGCGGCCCTCGAAAAGCAGTATAAATCGCATATACTCGAAAGATTATGCTATAAATATTACTTGTAAGAGTAGGGCAATGTTCCTGTATTTCTATGTAGCCTTCCAATCTGTATTTCCTGACAAATTGGCAACTGATACAGCTTTGGTAAACCTTTAGCGAGACGAACGTTTTCTTCGAGACGCACGAAATTATAACCATGATAACAGAAAAGTTTCCTAGGGCTATCACTTTCTCACTTCAGCTTTGTTTCAAAATAGGAAGGGTTCAGAATCCAGTACAAAATCGTAGAATTCTGTCAATTTTGGTTTGATTTATGTTGAATTATTTTCCCTTTCGAAAAAAAACAACATTTATCTAAAAAATACAAAAATGCAGTGAACAAAGACTAGTTCAGTTAAACTGCCAATATTGTTAAAAAGTAAAAAAAAACGCATAGACGGATTGTCGAGAATTATGTTGCATGATCGTATACGTTTTGGGTAGTTCAGATGATCGCTTTTTTGTAAGCCGTATTTTGAGTATAGTAACAGAAACAATAACAAAAAAAATACGGTCCCAGCTCAGTTTATAAACAATAATTAATAATTCGAATTCACGATTTTATTACTACATACTTATAGGTAGGTGCGCGAACTGAGGAGATTTTGGATTTCCCTGCTTAAAATAGAAATAGAAAAGAATTCGTATTGATACAGCAGAGGTTAGAATCACGGTTGGTAATCATTGGAACAGGCTCCAAACGGAGCTATACGCGGAAGTGTCCCAACGTAACTTCCAAGAAGGTGACAACGGTGGAAAAAAGGTAAACAAGGGTGAGTGTGACTTCTGATGTTTCATTTTTTTTCAACAATAAAAAAATCAGGCTTTATTTGAGAAATCGGGGAAAGCTATTCCACGTAGTAATGTTAATACTTTGCTCACAAATCTGAGTTACTCCAGATCAATGCTCTAATTGAAGCCAACGACTTTTCTCCTGTGAAAGAATGCGGTGTGTTTACTCGTTCGTCCATCGTTGACGAATTAATACAAAATAAACCAAAACGATTGTTAATCTCATGCGATGTTTAGAACATTCAATGAATTTATACAAAATATGCCGGTGGATCACGCTGTAGGGACGATTTATGCGTCAATTTCAAATCCTATTCCGTCGCCTATTGTGTGGCAAATATATTTTTAGTAAGATATAATGGATGCAATTGTCAATATAACAATAAATGCGCGTATGGTATACTAGATTCATTCATTGGCATAAGCTCTATAGCGGAATTCCGTTAGGGCCATCGCCTTTCAATGTGTTGATCTGAAACGCGATACTCGATAGTACGATGATGAAAACGCGAAATCACGAAACTACGATAACGAAAACGCGATAACACGATGATGATAACGCGATACTACGATAACGAAAACGCGATAATACGATAGTACGATGATGATAATGCGATATACTATCGTGTTTTCACCATCGTACTGTCGCGTTTTCACCATCGTAATATCGTGATATCGCGTTTTCGTTATCGTAGTATCGTGATTTCGCAATTTCATTATCGTACTATCGCGTTATCATCATCGTACTATCGCGTTATCATCATCGTACTATCGCCTTCCGGTGCGCATGCGCATAGAAGAATTTCCCCTCCAGTAAATTTTAGAGCAATTTTCACCTTTTAATGGATAATTATCGACACAAATATCGTTTAAGATTCATCCATTTAACGTGCGTTCAATGATCAAGAAAACATATATAAATCTAAGTCGTTTAATCAAAATATAGAATAACAAATAATATATATATATACAGTAATAAGTTACAACTAAATGATAACAAAGGAAAAGAAAACAACTGCATGATATGTACACAGGCCAGTATTCATTGTAATTCTCTTTACGGTATAAATGTTTTAAGAAGGTTAAGGATGCGGTGCCGGTGTAACGAGGTCAAGTTTATTTATATGCGTACTTTTAAACAATAATTTGTCAATGTTTTACATTCCCCTAAATATGTATAAAGCCAAAATGAAAACACCAAAGTGTTTCATAAACCTAGAGAAAACTAACATTTCGAAGAAAAATCTGGCAGCTTTTGCAAACAAGTTTCTTTACATTTTGAATGTGTGTAACTCAGTGTTATAAATAGGGAAAATCTTTCGTTCAATTATATCTGCCTCCATAGCTCAGTGGTTAGAGCGCTCGCTTAGTAATCATGAGTTTGCGGGTTCGATCTCCACCACAGCCAGGGATTTTTATATTTTCTTTCAGATTCAAGAAATGTTTTGACGTACCACATTGGAAGCCTAAAAACAACGTCTATATGTTGAAATTGTTGACCATTCTTTTTGCATTGTTAATTTTGATTACGTATTCATCATATGGTGGTCTTTTCTTTTCACAATAAAGGTCTCCAGATACCGGCACTGCATCTTTAAAGGTTTTAAGAAGGTTGAAAGTTTAAAACTCGTCCATTTGTACTGCTGTACTTGAAGATCTTCTATTTTTGAGCATGCACATGCGCACCGGAAGGCGATGATGCGATAATGATAACGCGATAGTACGATGGTGATAACGCGATAGTACGATGACGATAACGCGATAGTACGATGATGATAACGCGATAGTACGATAATGAAATTGCGAAATCACGATACTACGATAACGAAAACGCGATATCACGATATTACGATGGTGAAAACGCGACAGTACGATGGTGAAAACACGATAGTATATCGCATTATCATCATCGTACTATCGTATTATTGCGTTTTCGTTAACGTAGTATCGCGTTATCATCATCGTGTTATCGCGTTTTCGTTATCGTAGTTTCGTGATTTCGCGTTTTCATCATCGTACTATCGAGTATCGCGTTTCAGATCAACACATTGAAAGGCGATGGCCCTAACGGAATTCCGTAATAGCGTTGACACCAGCTCATGTTCGTTGTGACAAGCTATTTTTGAAATTAGTGCATACATCGTCCCTACAGCTTAATCCACCAGCATATTTTGTATAAATTCATTTAATGTATGAAACATTGCATGATATAACAATCATTTTGGTTTATTTTGTATTAATTCGTCAAAACTCGACACATATTTTGACGATGGACGGGTAAACACACCTTCCACTGAAGAAAAGTCGCTGGCTTCAAATAAACCACTGATCTTGAGTAACTCCGGTTTGTGAGCAAAGTATTACCATTAATACGTGGAATAGCATTCTCCAATTTTTCAAATAAAGACTGTTTTTTTAAGAAAAAATATAAAATACAAAGTCACACCTTTGTTTAAAAGTATAAATATATATTAAATATAATATATCATTTTTTTAATTGTTCGATCCTAACGTTATGAGTAATGACTGATGAAGTATTAGTCTATATACTTATTTACATTTCAACATGAACGTTCCTTCTTTATATGACGGTCTGTTCTATGGTCGACTTGTCGTCTGCTATTATCAGACCGTTAATGGAATGAATGGTACATCTCTCACAAAAAAGCAGACGACAAGTCCGACCGCCCGTTCAGGGCGCGAATACTTCTGCATACAACAAACGTCATAGAAAATCTACTGCAGTTTTCGGCATATTTATAAACTTACAATAAAATAATATTGTAAATAGATGTACTTTTTCATTAACTATCACACTACGAAGGCTTAGCCTTTTGTACGCAATGTACGACGACCTTTAAGTTGACTATTGCAAAACCCAACGAGAAACGTGGCTGTAATAAGAACTATGTAAAACGTGGAATCTTCGACCTCAATACGAACAGTTTTCTTATTAATAGCATTAGAACAAAGACATTCCCTTCGTTTTTAAATACGTTTTCCCCACATTACAGTTTATGAGACGATAGTACTAATGTACCCTTATTCTTCTACCCTGCATACATACATTTATTCACAGACAGCTTCCCTATTATTGAAAATAAATCGAAATGTTTGTTAAAAGCGACGTTGAACCCCATGAGTGTTAAAAGCGACGTTAAACCCCATGATTGTTAAAAGCAACGTGGAACCCCATGATTGTTAAAAGCGAAGTTGAAACCCATGATTGTTAAAAGCGACGTTAACCCCATGATTGTTAAAAGCGACGTTAAAACACCATGATTGTGAAAAGCGACGTTGAACCCCATGATTGTTAAAAGCGACGTTAAACCCCATGATTGTTAAAAGCGACGTTTAACCCCATGATTGTTAAAAGCGACGATAAACCCCATGATTGTTTAAAGCGACGTTGAACCCCATGATTGTTAAAAGCGACGTTGAACCCCATGATTGTTAAAAGCGACGTTGAACCCCATGATTGTTAAAAGCAACGTTGAACCGCATGATTGTTAAAAGCGACGTTGAACCCCATGATTGTTAAAAGCAACGTTGAACCCCATGATTGTTAAAAGCGAAGTTGAAACCCATGATTGTTAAAAGCGACGTTGAACCCCATGATTGTTAAAAACGATGTTAAAACACCATGATTGTGAAAAGCGACGTTGAACCCCATGATTGTTAAAAGCGACGTTAAACCCCATGATTGTTAAAAGCGACGTTTAACCCCATGATTGTTAAAAGCGACGTTAAACCCCTTGATTGTTTAAAGCGACGTTGAACCCCATGATTGTTAAAAGCGACATTGAACCCCATGATTGTTAAAAGCGACGTTGAACCCCATGATTGTTAAAAGCAACGTTGAACCCCATGATTGTTAAAAGCGACGTTGAACCCCATGATTGTTAAAAGCGACGTTAAACCCCATGATTGTTAAAAGCGACGCTAACCCCATGATTGTTAAAAGTGACGTTGAACCCCATGATTGTTAAAAGCGACGTTGAACCCCATGATTGTTAAAAGCGACGTTGAACCCCATGATTGTTAAAAGCCCATGATTGTTAAAAGCGACGTTGAACCCCATGATTGTTAAAAGCGACGTTGAACCCCATGATTGTTAAAAGCGACGTTGAACCCCATGATTGTTAAAAGCGACGTTAAACCCATGCATGCATGCCATCCATCCGTACATACATACATACATTCATGTCAACAAATGTCCTTTATTATAGGCATAATCAATGTCGATCATGTAGCATAGACCATGGGAAAGACTAATCGTGTCGATTATAATATAAAAAAAAATACAATTTTAATCAAAGATGTTTGTTTTGTTATGTTAAATAAATTGATTCATAATGAATTGTCCATTATCTATAAATGGCACAGGAGACACCATTTCTAAATTAAATAAGCTAATTTATCACAATATCCAAATGTCAAAGTACATCATTGTAAAAAAAAGAAGATATTCCTTTAATGACATGCGCTTTCAAAATAATCCCTAGCGGGTTTTAATTATCAAACTATTATACATGGCATCTATATTTGTGGGTGTGTTAAAAATAACTGTTAGACTGTTTTTAACAGGAACAAAAGGTTATTTATAATTATATTCGAATAAAAACAGTACAAAATACATAATAATACGATCAAATGACCATACCGCATGTTTCAGTATTCAATTCACGTGCATGCTTTTCATGTGCATCATGTGTGTGTGTTGAAGTCACATGGCGTATAAAAGAAAATCTTCCTGTTCAACATTGGTGTACTTCGAATTTTGAATGGTGATAACATATATTATTTGGAAATGATCTCGCGCGTGCCATTTATAGATACTTAGTGTTTGCCCTACTTTTTCCTCCAATCAGACGGTGAGGAATTTTAAAAAAATGGCGAATTTATTCATGTAAATTTCTAACGATCACCAATTTTAACCATTTAATTTAAGTAATCGCTTACTAAATGGCACGCGCTTGTTTTGGCGCGAACGTGTTAAGATGCGTGGTTTCGTAGAAGCGCGGGGGAAAAGTAGGGCAAACACTAAGTCAGTTAGAGGCTAAGTAGTGAAATTTTAACAATTAAGAAACCCCGGTCAGTCGCTGCGCTCCTTCCCTTAGGGTTTCTTAATTGTTAAAATTTCACTTCATAGCCTCTAACTAATACATGGACAATTCTATGGACCATTTGTTAACATGAAACATAAAACAGCTTTGAGTAAAATTGTACCAAAACTTTTGGAAAGTAAAGGGCCCAATTTTGGCCATGTATTTTTCGGAGATTATGTTCATATCAATAGTGTTGAATTACTGCCATCTATTATGTTACTGACATTGCTCATGCGTATATTATGCATTTCAATTAACCATACCCCATCCATTTTGGATTGTTTTGGTCTAAGATTGCTTACCAATAGCTCTTAAAGAACAGCAATTACCATTTTTTTAATAAATTATGTTATCTCCTGTTGTACTATTTGAATAAAATATATAAAGAAGAACAGTAATGTAAGTATTATCTCATCGCCCGTTCCCCAATATCTTCACCCATCCACATACAGGCATACAAAGATAAATACAACAAATATATTACATATTGTACTGTGTAGATCTATATATATGTATCTGCATACACCATCGGCAGTCAACAGCAAGTGATTTGCCGCAAAAATGTTGGAATTTCAACTGTAACCCATAAACACACACATACAGAATACACCTATACATTACTCTCACAAAATAGGGCCCGTACTTAGTGATTAAATAGTAGTAACATCCGTAGATTCTGTATACTATGCAGGTTTTATTCACTACCGTTCGCACTAATTGATTCGACATTGATGAATACGGCCACCGATGATATACCATGATTGGCTTATCCTATAAAATCGTAGGTGTACAGTACTATGTTTTTTCAGAATAAAACACTAATTAAACCAAGTTTACGCATGCAATTTGACATATGCATTACTTGTCTGGATGCAAACAGAAATTGTATTTAAACAAAGATAGTTTACTAAACATGAACCAAATGTCTTCTAATACACTACCCTGTCCACGCAGCGTACAGATTCCCCAGGAGTGGACAGGCTAAAATGAATAACGGGACATGTATACGGTGACGGTTGGGGCCAGATACAATGTCGCAGTGTCGTATCGCGATGTCGTATCGCGATGTCGCGTTGTCGGGCGTCGCATTGTTGTGCAAGACATTATGAAAAATAAAATAAAGGCCCTATAATGTCAACGTGGCAAACTATAACATATTTCAGAAAATCAAGAGTCCTAACTCTCGTTGTACTGGTCTGATCAGGCTGGTTTTCAGACGTATCCGAGCTTTCATTTACATCAATCTGCCGAATCTGGAGTGTAAGTCCATGGTGAACAATATCAGCAACTTATGAACGAGAAAGAATCAAGGGCATCATCATCAACAATAACAACAACAACAACACATGGATGGAATTAGAGATAACACCAACATCATTATCATAAACGACTAAAACAACATCAACATGTTACATTCTGAAGTATTATAACACCAACAACTGTCCTAGCCTAAATTTACGCGTTTTATAAACTCATCGACCCGCCGACTGGGTGGTGGTTCGATGCTCGATCTCCCCCAAAAATGGCCTTTTTAGGCCTTTTAATCGATATTTGAAGTTTAAGAACCAGGAAAACACTATGCAACTTTGTAGATCTGAACAGTAACTACATATAGCTGTCAAGTTTCCCGGGTTTGCAGGGCCGCTTGGGTTCCCAGAGTCGATCCAATGGCCAATCGCTCTGGTGAACAGAATGTGTATTCCAACTTTCTTGGTAGCAGTAGATGCTAATAATATGCTATGTTAAAGTGTATGGTAATAACATAACTACTCATAGACGTCGCGTTTTCCTGGCTCTCTGGTCAGTTTACATCCACAGTGTTTGTAAAAGAATCGAACCCACGCCATGAAAAAATCTACTTTTTCGTTAGCGGTAATGAAATGTAAAACACGAGGTATTAGTTTATAGCTTCATAGTAGGTTCTCATAGCAGTCATGCTTTTCAGCTCTCATCCTTGGATCGGCATCCAAGGCCGGTCAAAGAGTCCAAAATGTAATCCTTACGACTTGTACGTGGCTTCGACTGAGACGTCCAAAGATGTTAAACGAGTGTTCTTTAGGAAAGTAAACGCGTCTCCTTAACGAAATTATTGCGTTTTATAAATTCTTCGACCGCGCCGACTGAGTGGTGGTGCGAGGCTCGAAACCACTCAAAATTACATTATTTTGACCCTTTGAGGGGATACTGTATTGCAACTTTCTGAAACACGCAAACGCGATGTCACTATGTAGGCCTCAACACTATCTAATTCTACTCATTTTTAGTTTAATTTAAACATATTTATTTTACATCGATTGCGATACAAGTTCTTGCAACTTAGATTAATCATTCTCGATGGCTTCCTGGGTAGAACCAGTACTAAGCAATGTGGATTAATTATATTGCTTAAGGATAAATAAAACGTGGCCGCGGCAAGGATCGAACCCACATCTACTCATAGATATCAAGTTTCAAGTGTACAGTTTGGCTCAAAGAGTCGAATCAGTCGATCAAATGGTGCAATCACTTGTGGCTGATAAAATGTGAATTCCAATGTGTAGGCTACAGTATGTACCATATCTAGAAATATGCGTAAAAACTAATAAATTGTACTACATACATAGTGTAATAACAATCTATTTAACTAGATCTACTTGTAGCATGGTGTTCTATGGTATCACGGTACTTAATATGGTTTGACAAAAAATTAAACTGTACACAGTATTTAAAGAAAAAGGAAACTCAAATGCTTTCTGTGACCCTTCTACTAAATTGTTATGATATAAAATGTTATAAATTTTACGTAAAAATGTCAGAATTAGATTTGAAAAGAAGGGTACCCTCATTGAGCTTATTATTTTAAAAGTTCTATGGTATCACGGTATGCGCATATTGTGTATCCTGTATTTGTTAGTAACTGGTATAAGATTCAATGAGTGACCATTTCTAAAAACAATAATGTAAAAAAGACCCATCAGACTGAAAAAATAATGAATTTTATAACCGTCAAGGTAGTGGAAACTGCATTTATGGAGGACCAGGGATGATGAATTTTAAAGATCATAAGGAAATTGTCAACATGTTTGCATTATTTTGAAGTATCCTTTTATTTATGATAAATATACTTATATTTTTCAATTATTTTATTATATGTACCTAAAGTCATCACATCTATAAGATAAGCATCACATTTTAGCAGAGATGCATACTGTTTTATAGATTGGACACTGCCGTGATACCATAGAACCCTTGATATCATAGGAAGCTAGTATACAGAGATTGAGGTCAGGGTAAACTCATGATGTAGAGTCTGTTATATACATGTACTTTACTTTACTTGTACTGTATTTGACTTTTGAGGTCAATGCGATGAGAACGTGACGTCAATACTTCTCATGTTTACGTCACGCAGAGGCGTAGCGAGAGCTTTCACAGCATGAAAGCCCAAAACTGTACTCAGTACAGTTTAAAACAAAAAGTGAAGATTTCTTTGAACACTTTTTAAATGAAGATCTACACTTTTTCCTTTCATAGTAATAATATGTTGGTCCAACAAAATATTTTTGAAATCGATCCGGAAAAAAAAGAAAATTTGCAGAGACATGGCATTTATTAGCATCTACTTCTACCAAGAAAGTTGGAATACACATTCTGTTCACCATGGCGATTGGAACCATTGGATCGACTCTGGGAGCCCAAGTGGCCCTGCAAACCCGGGAAACTTGACATCTATAAGTAGCTACTTTTGAGACCTACAAAGTTACATCGCGTTTTTCTGGTTCATAACTTACAATATCCATTAAAAGGCGTAAAAACGCCATTTTTTTGGTGAGTTCGAGCCCCGTACCACCACTCAGTCGGCGGGTCGATGAGTTTATAAAACTCGAAAATTTAGGCTAGGGGGCGTTTTTATCTTTCGAATTAACCATCGATTAACATCTTTGGACGTCTCAGTCGGGAGCGACAACATCTCGTGCGGAGTACAATTTGGACTCTTTGGCCGGCGGTGGGTAGCGAACCAGGGTCGGTGGCGAAAAAAATGCACGGATATGATTAGCTACTTAAAATACCTAAAATGATTTGTCACATTTTTCATTTTCTGAGTGCTAACGAAAATGTTGATTTTTTTATAGTGTGGGTTCGAGTCTTTTACAAACACTGTGGATGTAAACTGGCCAGATAGCCAGGAAAACGCGACGACTATGAGTAGTTATGTTATTACCATACACTTTATCATAGCATATTATTAGCATCTACTTCTGCCAAGAAAGATGGAATACACATTTTTTCACCATGGCGATTGGACCATTGGATCGACTCTGGGAGCCCAAACGGCCCTACAAACCCCGGAAACTTGACATCTATAAGTAGCTACTTTTGAGACCTACAAAGTCACATCGCGTTTTTCTGGTTCATAACTTACAATATCCATTAAAAGGCGTAAAAACGCCATTTTTTTGGTGAGTTCGAGCCCCGTACCACCACTCAGTCGGCGGGTCGATGAGTTTATAAAACTCGAAAATTTAGGCTAGGGGGCGTTTTTATCTTTCGAATTAACCATCGATTAACATCTTTGGACGTCTCAGTCGGGAGCGACAACATCTCGTGCGGAGTACAATTTGGACTCTTTGGCCGGCGGTGGGTAGCGAACCAGGGGTCGGTGGCGAAAAAAATGCACGGATATGATTAGCTACTTAAAATACCTAAAATGATTTGTCACATTTTTCATTTTCTGAGTGCTAACGAAAAAGTTGATTTTTTTATAGTGTGGGTTCGAGTCTTTTACAAACACTGTGGATGTAAACTGGCCAGAGAGCCAGGAAAACGCGACGACTATGAGTAGTTATGTTATTACCATACACTTTAACATAGCATATTATTAGCATCTACTTCTGCCAAGAAAGTTGAAATACACAATTTTTCACCATGGCGATTGGACCATTGGATCGACTCTGGGAGCCCAAACGGCCCTGCAAACCCGGGAAACATGACAGCTATAAGTAGCTACTTTTGAGACCTACAAAGTCACATCGCGTTTTTCTGGTTCATAACTTCCAATATCCATTAAAAGGCCTAAAAACGCCATTTTTTTGGTGAGTTCGAGCCCCGTACCACCACTCAGTCGGCGGGTCGATGAGTTTATAAAACTCGAAAATTTAGGCTAGGGGGCATTTTTATCTTTCGATTTAACCCTCGTTTAACATCTTCGGACGTCTCAGTCGGGAGCCACAGCATCTCGTACGGAGTACAATTTGGACTCTTTGGCCGGCGGTGGGTGGCGAACCAGGGGTCGGTGCCGAAAAAAATGAACTGATATGATTAGCTACTTAAAATACCTAAAATGATTTGTCACATTTTTCATTTTCTGAGTGCTTACGAAAAAGTTGATTTTTTAAAGTGTGGGTTCGAGTCTTTTACAAACACTGTGGATGTAAACTGGCCAGAGAGCCAGGAAAACGCGACGACTATGAGTAGTTATGTTATTACCATACACTTTAACATAGCATATTATTAGCATCCACTTCTGCCAAGAAAGTTGAAATACACATTTTTTCACCATGGCGATTGGACCATTGGATCGACTCTGGGAGCCCAAACGGCCCTGCAAACCCGGGAAACTTGACAGCTATAAGTAGCTTCTTTTGAGACCTACAAAGTTACATCGCGTTTTTCTGGTTCATAACTTACAATATCCATTAAAAGGCGTAAAAACGCCATTTTTTTGGTGAGTTCGAGCCCCGTACCACCACTCAGTCGGCGGGTCGATGAGTTTATAAAACTCGAAAATTTAGGCTAGGGGGCGTTTTTATCTTTCGAATTAACCATCGATTAACATCTTTGGACGTCTCAGTCGGGAGCGACAACATCTCGTGCGGAGTACAATTTGGACTCTTTGGCCGGCGGTGGGTAGCGAACCAGGGGTCGGTGGCGAAAAAAATGCACGGATATGATTAGCTACTTAAAATACCTAAAATGATTTGTCACATTTTTCATTTTCTGAGTGCTAACGAAAAAGTTGATTTTTTTATAGTGTGGGTTCGAGTCTTTTACAATCACTGTGGATGTAAACTGGCCAGAGAGCCAGGAAAACGCGACGACTATGAGTAGTTATGTTATTACCATACACTTTAACATAGCATATTATTAGCATCTACTTCTGCCAAGAAAGTTGAAATACACAATTTTTCATCATGACGATTGGACCATTGGATCGACTCTGGGAGCCCAAACGGCCCTGCAAACCCGGGAAACATGACAGCTATAAGTAGCTACTTTTGAGACCTACAAAGTCACATCGCGTTTTTCTGGTTCATAACTTCCAATATCCATTTAAAGGCCTAAAAACGCCATTTTTTTGGTGAGTTCGAGCCCCGTACCACCACTCAGTCGGCGGGTCGATGAGTTTATAAAACTCGAAAATTTAGGCTAGGGGGTATTTTTATCTTACGATTTAACCCTCGTTTAACATCTTCGGACGTCTCAGTCGGGAGCCACAGCATCTCGTACGGAGTACAATTTGGACTCTTTGGCCGGCGGTGGGTGGCGAACCAGGGGTCGGTGCCGAAAAAAATGAACTGATATGATTAGCTACTTAAAATACCTAAAATGATTTGTCACATTTTTCATTTTCTGAGTGCTAACGAAAAAGTTGATTTTTTATAGTGTGGGTTCGAGTCTTTTACAAACACTGTGGATGTAAACTGGCCAGATAGCCATGAAAACGCGACGACCATGAGTAGTTATGTTATTACCATACACTTTAACATAGCATATTATTAGCATCCAATTCTGCCAAGAAAGATGGAGTACACATTCTTTTCACCATGGCGATTGGACCATTGGATCGACTCTTGGAGCCCAAACGGCCCTGCAAACCCCGGAAACTTGACAGCTATAAATAGCTACTTTTGAGACTTACAAAGTTACATGGCATTTTCCTGGTTCATAAACTTCCAATATTCATTTAAAGGCCTAAAAACGCAATATTTTTGGTGAGTTCGAGCCCCGTACCACCACTCTGTCGGCGGGTCGATGAGTTTATAAAACTCGAAAATTTAGGCTAGGGGCGTGTTGATCTTTCGAATTAACCCTCGTTTAACATCTCCGGACGTCTCAGTCGGGAGCCACAACATCTCGTACGGAGTACAATTTGGACTCTTTGGCCGGCGGTGGGTGGCGAACCAGGGATCGGAGCCGAAAAAAATGGACTGATATGATTAGCTACTTAAAATACCTAAAATGATTTGTCACATTTTTTATTTTCTGAGTGCTAATGAAAAAGTTGATTTTTTATAGTCTGGGTTCGAATCTTTTACAAACACTGTGAATGTAAACTGGCCAGACAGCGAGGAAAACTCGACGACTATGAGTAGTTATTACTATACGCTTTAACATAGCATATTATTAGTATCTACTTCTGCCAAGAAAGATGGAATACACTTTATGTTCACCATGGCGATTGGACCATTGGATCGACTCTGGGAGCTCAAGCGGCTCTGAAACCCCGGAAAACTCGACAAAGGTGATTAAGGGCCATATACTCTTGATTTAGATCACGGTTGCTTCTTCAAGTATTAATAATCTGTTCGTATGTTCTATCAGTTATGTTAGTATTTATGATACTTTTGTTAATAACAAAATGAGAAAAAAAACACGCTTTTTTCTTCTGTGAAGTACCAAAATGAGTGACTGTGCACAATTTTCAGAATAAAAAAACAACAATATACAACAGCACTAGAACCAAGTTAATGCGCTCTAGGTAAAATCAAATCACCCCACTCCCCTCACCCCCACCCCCACGGCCCCACGCACCAACCCCTACCGCATACCACCCAACAAGCGGCTGGCTCTTATATGGCTTTAGAATATGTCTATGGTTAACAGACTTTGAATGATGTAGCCGACAATAAGCATGCATAACAACATCAATTCCTAGGGAACCCGTCTAAAAAACTTGAATGGTATAAACACATATTTTTCAATGTTCAAAGCTTGCCGTTTTATTGTCTCAAATGACGTTTTCGTAGAGCAGTCTACTAAAGTGTAGAATGCGGCAATATTTCCGAGATCTTCACGTCCTGGATTTTTTACGGAGCATAATGAAACCGTAAGTGAAACTGAATGAAACCGCAAGTATTGGAATGGAATAAATGCAAATCTGTATTTTAATGGAATAATACCATTTTATGGAACAATACCCATTTATAATGCGGTATTCTCGTAAATACCGCCGTGTTATACACTAATCGACGGGTTTATTCGCTGCCTATATGGTTTTCATAATTGCGCATGTTATAGTAAGGTAGCACAGTTTCTTTGAGTTTTTCACTTTGATAACGCAATCTTATAATTACACATGGTAGCAGTGAGACGTTTATCTCTGTTGTAATGCACACGCTAACGCATACGCATCCCTTACATGTGAACACCTATATTTCTGTGCTGATGTTTACTTCTAGCACGTCGTGCTCTAAAGTTAAATTGTAATCAGTATGTAAGGAAAATCAAGGTATTTGAATAGAGAGAAGCGAGGTCGCCCACCTTGATTCAAAATGTTTGTTAGGAACAGCTGATGGTAAACTGAATGTGTCTGGTAAGAAAAAAACGGTCGTGGCGTGTTTACGTCAACATTATTTTTTTCAATATTGTGTTAACACCCGTGACTTGATATGTTATTATGGTAAACTTCATTTCCAGTCCCTACCCAGATATATGCTATTTCCTCTCGGCAGCTATTTTACGCTTGCGTAAAACTTTGCTTGTTTTTATTGTGAATATTATTCACTGTTATCGGCTAATGGTTAATTTATTGTGTACTCTTACTAGCTAAATATAATCTTTGTTATCTGTTATTTAGAATATTTATTTTCTGTGATAGATATATTTGGAATTGTTAACTTGATTTTTATTTAACTGTGTTTTTAGTATTTTAAAACATTGTTATCTGTTAACATCAAATTAAATTTGGCTGTGTCCTGTTACGAGACCACCGCAGAGTATGACTCTGGACCTAAAACCAAACCGCTATGTATAACCATAACATTACAAAGTGCAATAACTTTAATTTAAATGAAGGTAGAGTTATGGTTCTTATGCTCTGCACGTATGTACGTACGGATGGACGGACAAGTACAACACTATATGCCCCCCCCCCCCCCCCCTCCATTTTATGGCGGGAGCAGAAACAACTCTGTACTGTAAACGTATGGAAATGATTTGGTGGTGTCTATTTTGAATGTTTTGACGGCTGAGTGTGATGCCAATATATAAACTTTATTCAATACACGATATAATTCAATACATGATTGGCTCCCTTTTAAAATATTTTAAGCGGAACAAATGTTGTATTTTTTAGTTTTAGTATTTCATATAAAGTTGAATCTGAAAAAATAAGTGCAACCATGTTATTTTGCTTTTACATTGTTTGCCAAAATTCTTGGCATTTCTGAGACATTGACAGAGGTGTTATGTGTATGGAAGGAAAGACAACTCTGGATAGAGCTTGCAAAAATAGCTTATTTTGCATTGTGTTCAATGGGCCAAATTTCACCGGTCTGACACCATATATTTCCTTGATATTACTTCCGGTCAATGGCCTACGGAGCTGCAGGTTTTTGAATCTCCTAGAAAACGAGAATATGCGCGTAACACAATTTTAACCAATATCATAAGGTGTCAGAAAGTAGAAATAGTAACGATTCAAACTATATTGTAACATTTGGGAGTGAAGTTTCACAACTAAAATACTCATTGCCAGTTCAAAACCGATTCATGACCGAACAAAGAATGCTGGGATGGGTAACGTTTGGCAGTCAACTGATGGAAAAAGAAAACGAAAGAAGATCAGCTCTGATGGTTTATACAAGTTGAACATGGACTATCATATAAATCAATATATCTAGAATCGGGGAGCAGAAGGAACAACCTGACCTTATTTACAAATTTCTTCAAGATGAAATAGTTACTGACACTTCAGGAATGTGTATTAGATAGACTGGGCTCATCGTATCGGCACAATACGCACACATGCACATGACCCTAAACGGCCGATAATTGTACGCTTTCAAGATTACGTTGATACAGAGCGAGTGTTACAATTTTTAATTAAGTTAAAGGGTTCACGTTTTGATGTAAATAGGGACTACCCAAAGGAAATAGCTGATAAGCAACTCTATACATGCAAGGAAGCTCGTGAAGCAAGCGCACGCAATCAAAAGTACAGATACGGTACCCTACAAAACTATTCATTGAGGCAAAATATGTCGGTGATAAATTTCCAGATTGGTTTGTGACACTAAATAAGTGTAGGTTATAAACAACAGAGGTCCGAAGTAATCGCGAATCAAATATAGAGGAACACCGTCTGAACCATAGTGTGAACTCGAATAAAACAAATATCGGTTCTTTCGCAGATTCTTCCGCTGACGAGTCTGAGGGTGAAAGAGAAGAAAGCGTATGTTTGCTCCCTCAGAAAACGGAGATATACCAAAAAACAACGTTGAACATGCCCAAAACAAACGTATCACGTGACACCGTTACGAGCGACAATGGGTCACAGAGCACCCAGCAACAGACGAGAGAAACAACTCACCTGGTAGTCATAAACATTAATTAATAAATAAAAATGACACCATATCTCCCATTCACCACCGACTCTCCCCTCCTCCCCCCCCCCCCCCCCCCCCACCACCCCTCTCACACACACACATATACCCAACAACCCCTGGGCAGACGTCAAATATTTAAAAAATAAAATTGTTTGGTATATTGTTAATCTTTCATAGACGAGTATATATACCAAGTTATCATGGTTATAGGCACTATTAGTGTAAACGATATTTTACTGTATTTGACGTTTTGACACCCACCGTAAAACAAATGCAGTATAGATCCCGTCAACATCAAATTCCATTTGAGAAATAATAAATTTTGTTTTATCTAAACAATAATTGCCCCCCCCCCCCCACCCCACCCCACCCCACTCTACCCACTCCCCAGGGAAAACGTCCGAGTTTGAAATATAAAAAAGTCGTTTGGTATGTTGTTTATCTTCCATAAATGATTACATATACCAAGTGCAAAAATATGAAAAATAACGGTGTAATTGAATTTTTAGTGTATTTGACCTTTTGACCCCACTTCGGGCCCCTGCGTGCGGAGCCAAAAATAATGTTCTCTTGCACGCCATTATCAAATGATGAAGTCATACACTAAGTTTGATTGAATTCCGTTCAGCGGTTTAGGAGGGGATATGGTAACGGAAAGACGGACGGACGGTCAGACGGACAAACGGAGGCGATTTTAATATACCCTGTTGTTTTTTCTATATATGTTTATATTGCCATAGAGTTTTACCTGAGACCAAATAACTAAATGCATATACAAATTGTTAATAAATTGTTTGGAATGTAACTATGATCGTGTGTGTCATTTTAAGACAAAAGTATACATGTTGCATTAAACATGTGATTTTATCGCAATATTAAGAAATTGACAGATACTAGGACAAGTTGGCTTGCTTTTTTACGTTTTAGTAATATTTATAGCATAATTTTTCGAGTATATGCGATTTATATTGCTTCTCGGGGGCCGCAGGTCTGTTTATCGCTATGCCACGAACAAAAACGTTACAATGGGACCCTATGGAAAATTAATTGTGGTGTGAGACGTTAAGAGCTGCATAATGGATATCTTTTATTCGTTATTCTTAAGGCATTGCGCTTTAGAGCTGCAGAATGGCATTTTATCCGTCATCACTAAGGTATTGCGCTTTAGAGCTGCATAACGGGTATCTTTCATCCTTTAATGGTAAGGCATTGCGCTTTAGAGCTTCAGAACAGGTATCTTTCGTCATTCATCTCGAATGCTGTGCAATTTAGAGCTTCAGAATCGGAATTTTCATCTTCATCTCTAAGCCCTTGTGCTTTAGAGCTGCAGAACGGGTGTCTTACATCCTTCACCTCTAAGCATTGTTCGTGCATCTGTGAACGTTTCAGACATGTTAGGACACAGTTAACACGGTTATTCAGAAATCCCGTCTGTGTATGTATAGTTACTTCAAGCTATCTTCACATTGCATGAATTAGCTGAAATTTTACTTACTTGATACATGTTTAACTAAAAATTAACTATATTTTCAAAATCAATACAGGTATAAGCATAACTTTAGCTTTATTTTACAGCTATTGGCTTGTAAAACAAACACACATATCAATGAAGACAGACTACTTTGAAAAGAAAAGGTAAAAATTAAAGCGAGAGACTGATACTTTTCCTGGAAAATCAAAATTTTGACGGGTATCCCTTAGTTTGATTTTATTATTTTCAGCATTTTTCTAAATAATTATTTCTTAAAGCTAATTTTTAATGCTATAGTCAGATGTAGAGATACCATTTCATGTATATTTGAAAGTTTCAGACATAGCTTAGCACAATTGACCAGGAAAATGCAAAATCCTTATCACTACTGCAGATTTTCAAAATATTAAAGGTACTCGGCCTGAATTTCGACCAATACCCTAGGTCACTAAAACTTGAATAATTTGAAAACCAATAAACATGGAATCAAAATGTTAGCACTTTTCAGCATGTAATTGATTTATATACATTTTCAATTATTATTGAGGTGATCATTAGAAAAAAAATTCACCTTAAGGATTCACACCACTATTATCTTCCTTGAATACTCGTGCCCTATAGATGAAGGAGGTAGATAAAAAAAAAAAAGTTCGCTTTTTTTCTACATTTAACAGGATACATTGATTTTCCTTTACCAGGTTCTAAATCTACAGCATTTTAGCAAGAGATCACAGAAAAATGCATATTGATATGAGATTTCTAGCTAATTCTGCCTCATTTTACACATCATGTGTTTAATCACCACGAGGTTGTATTTTTGTCTACATTTTGATAGGCAAACATGAAATTAAAAAAAGTTCAATCTGGTGAGTATTTGTTAAATGTGTTTTAAATTGCAGATATTAGATCAATGAAAAATTTAAGCATAAATACATGTTGTAAAATCTGTTTATCGCTATGCCACGAACAAAAACATTACAATGGGACCCTATGGAAAATTAATTCTGGTGTGAGGCGTTTAGCGCTCCTACAATGACTCCGTTTTCTTTCAACCTGACGAAGATGTTTCAGAGTTTAACGAGTGGTATTTAAACGAGGAATTACAGTCACCACATCCGGTTATTTTCAAACTCACGCTCAGTACCTTATTTGGGCAAGATTCTGTGAAAGTATGCGTGGAGATGTAAAGTCGTCGGTTCTGTGTGCAGGGAGAGTCATACCATGATGTCACTGAGTTTCTGTGTTTATCAGTGATTCAACTAGCCCGTAAGCCCGTAAATAAGTCCTGAGAAAGGACTGTCAAGAAGTACCTAAAAAGCTGGAAGCTCACAGCGATATCTAATACAGTAAGAATACAGTAAGAACACTTTTAAGATCGTTGTACAGTTCTGGTCCTACCAATGAAAAGTGGATGGTCTGCCTCCTCCAAAAAAAAAATCGACCGTCATATATAACATTACATGTGTTGAAAATGACGTAAAACACCATACAAACAAACAAACAAACAAAGAAAACGATCGTGTCCTGACTGTGTTTGTAAATTGTGCAAAACATGTCCCTACATCTCTCTCTCTCTCTCTCTCTCTCTCTCTCTCTCTCTCTCTCTCTCTCGCTCTCTCTCTCTCTCTCTCCTTTTCATCTTCTAGGGATCTGTGTTCGTTTATCCTATGCCTAACAACACAATATAAAAATGCGGAGAAACGGAGTTAACCCGGCGTCTACTGGATAAATGACATGTCAACCGTGGGGATGAAGACAACGTGTACAGATACCTGAAGTTGGCAGATCAAATGTTATGCAAATTGTTCACAACTGTATATAACACAAAGCAAGAAAATTCCTACATATACCAGGAATATACACCATTGTTGTACATCTCCACCATCATGGTACATCATCGGTGCCCATATCCACAATCATGGTACATCATCGGTGCCCATATCCACCATCATGGTACATTATCGGTGCCCATGTCAACCATCATGGTACATCATCGGTGCCCATATCCACCGTCATGGTACATCATCGGTGCCCATATCCACAGTCATGGTATACCATCAGTGGCCGTATCCACAGTCATGGTACATCATCGGTGGCCGTATCCACAGTCATGGTACATCATCGGTGTCCATATCCACAGTCACGGTATATCATCAGTGGCCGTATCCACAGTCATGGTACATCATCGGTGTCCATATCCACAGTCACGGTATATCATCAGTGGCCGTATCCACAGTCATGGTATATCATCAGTGGCCGTATCCACCGTCATGGTACATCATCGGTGTCCATATCCACAGTCATGGTATATCATCAGTGGCCGTATCCACAGTCATGGTACATCATCGGTGTCCATATCCACAGTCACGGTATATCATCAGTGGCCGTATCCACAGTCATGGTACATCATCGGTGTCCGTATCCACAGTCATGGTACATCATCGGTGTCCATATCCACAGTCATGGTATATCATCAGTGGCTGTATCCACAGTCATGGTACATCATCGGTGTCCATATCCACAGTCATGGTATGTCATCTGTGACCATAACCACAGTCATGGTATATCACCGGTGTCAATATTCACAGTCATGCTATATCATCAATGCCCATATCCGTAGTCATGGAATGTCATCGGCGCCCATATCCTCGGTCATGGTATATCATCGGTGCCCATATCCACAGTCATGGTATGTCATCGGTGCCCATATCCACAGTCATTGTATGTCATCTGTGACCATAACCACAGTCATGGTATATCACCGGTGTCAATATTCACAGTCATGGTATATCCTCAATGCCCATATCTACAATCATGGTATATCATCGGTGCCCATATCCTTAGACATGGTATATCATCGGTGCCCATATCCACAGTCATGATATATCATCGGTGCCCATATCCACAATCATGGTATATCATCGGTGGCCGATCCACCGTCATGGTACATCATCAAAGACCATATCAACAGACATGGTATATCATTGGTGGCCGTATACACAGTCGTGGTATATTATCGGTGCCCGTATCCAACGTCATGGTCTATCATCGGTAGCCGTATACACAGTCGTGGTATATTATCGGTGCCCATATCCACAGTCATGGTATATCATCGGTGGCCGTATCCACCGTCATGGTACATCATTGGTGCCCGTATCCACAGTCATGGTACATCATCAGTGGCTATTTCCAGAGTCATGGTATATCACCGATGCCCATATCCACAGTCATTATATACATGGTATATCATCGGTTCCAATAACCACAGTCATTGTATATCACCGGTGTCAATATTCACAGTCATGGTATATCCTCAATGCCCATATCTACAATCATGGTATATCATCGGTGCCCATATCCTTAGACATGGTACTGTGAAATCATTATATTTCGTGGGGGATTTAATTTCGCGTATTTCGTGGTTGACCCAAACCACGAAATCAAATCCCCACGATTATAAATGTCCAAGAGTTTGAATTAAGTAGTATGTGTACGAAACAGGCTTTTCCTGTTCGATTTTTATATCTACTATATTAAAACATTGTTCCCGATCGGTTTTTTATTGCAGTTTTATCAATGAGTTTGGCATATTAACATAAGTTTAATACTTATTGAACCAGGTTGTTTGTTGCAGATAAAAGGTTTATCATCATGTATGTATTGAATAATAAACAAAATAAAAACTTGCTTGTTTGTTTTAATCTTTTCAATATGTCAGTATGTATGCCGATGTGTTGACACACCTGTGTTTACGCAAGCGGACTAATTATTCCATTCACGAATGATATTTAAGTTTGTTATCGTTGTCATCCTATACAGAGTATTGACCTTTAGTGGTCGGCAAAGTGAAATACTTGTTGTTTTTTTCAATAACACGTACAGATTTTTATATATTTAATCAAAAACAAAACAAATACGAGCAACAAACAAAGCACAAACAAAGCACACGCCAACATAACAACATTTAAAACACAATACAGTACGGCGCACATATGCAAGTACTAGTACTCTACGTTTTAATATCAATTAGTACTATTATCACGCAATCAAAACAACTTAACGTGTTTCAATTACCTGTTTTAACACCCATTAATTGACGCATTGTCACTCATAAATATTCAGGAGCTAATTATAGCTGTTAGCCAATCAAATCAGAGATTTGACACACATCGACGCAGGTGTCCGCCATTTCTTTCCCAAACAAACAATGGTGTCAGACAGGGTAAAAATTAAAAACAAACAACGGGAGATCAAACCACATCACCCGCCGAGTAGGTGTTTTCAGGTGACCTGGGTTAATTGTTTATTATGACAGGTCTGACGTAATCGCCAGACAGCTCTGCAAATCTGTAGCCTGGGGATGTTTTTGAACTTACACATCTGGGTCCAATTTATCGATAATGCGTTTCAACATAGTATTTTTTACAGATTTATTTTTTTCCAAAATCAGAAATGCGCGAAATTACGTCCCCTCGAAACTGTCTTTTTGGAAAGAATCGCGAAATTTAATCCCGACGAAATAAAATGATTTCACAGTATATCATCGGTGCCCATATCCACAGTCATGGTATGTCATCTGTGACCATAACCACAGTCATGGTATATCACCGGTGTCAATATTCACAGTCATGGTATATCCTCAATGCCCATATCTACAATCATGGTATATCATCGGTGCCCATATCCTTAGACATGGTATATCATCGGTGCCCATATCCACAGTGATGGTATATCATCGATGCCCATATCCACAGTCATGGTATATCATCAATGCCCATATCCACCGTCATGGTATATCACCGGTGTCCATAACCACAGTCATGGTTTATCATCAATGCCCATATCCACAGTCATGGTATATCATCGGTGTCCATATCCGCAGTCATGGTATATCATCAATGCCCATATCCACAGTCATGGTACATCATCGGTGTCCATATCCACCGTCATGGTACATCATCAATGCCCATAACCACAGTCATGGTATATCATCAATGCCCAAATCCACAGTCATGGTACATCATCGGTGCCCATATCCACAGTCATGGTACATCATCGGTTCCCATATATCCACCGTCATAGTACATCATCAATGCCCATATCCACAGTCATGGTATATCATCGGTGGCCATATCCACAGTCATGGTATATCATCAATGCCCATATCCACAGTCATGGTATAACATCAATGCCAATATCCACAGTCATGGTATATCATCGGTGTCTATATCCGCAGTCGTATATCATCGGTGTCCATATCCACAATCATGGTATATCATCAGTGGCCATATCCGCAGGTATGGTACATCATCAATGCCCATATCCACTGTCATGGAATATCATCAGTGGCCGTATCCGCCGGTGTGGTACATCATCAATGCCAATATCCACAGTAATGATATATCATCAATACCCATATCCACAGTCATGGTATATCATCGGTGTCCATATCCACAGTCATGGTATATCATCGGTGCCCATATCCACAGTCATGGTACTAGTATATCATTAGTGGCCATATCCGCCGGTGTGGTACATCATCAATGCCAATATCCACAGTAATGATATATCATCATTGCCCATATCCACAGTCATGGTATATCATCGGTGGCCGTATCCACCGTCATTGTACATCGCCAATGCCCATATCAATAACCATGGTACATGATCGGTACCGATTTGCACCACCGTGGCACATCATTGGTGCCCATATTCATAGTCATGGTATATCTTCGATGGCCATATCCACAGTCATGGTACATGATCGGTGCCCCTATCCACCATCATGGTAAATCATCGATGCCCGTATCCACAGTCATGTTTCATCATCGGTGCCCATATATACCATCGTGGCACATCATCGGTACCCATATCCACAATCATGGTATATCGTCAGTGGCCGTATCCGCCGCCATGGTACATCAGCGATGCCCATATCCATCACCATGGTAAATCATCGATGCCCGTATCCACTGTCGTGGTACATCATCGATGCCCATATCCATCATCATGGTAAATCATCGATGCCCGTATCCACCGTCATGGTAATGCCCGTATCCACCGTCATGGTAAATCATCAATGCCCGTATCTACCGTCATTGTTGAAAATATAATACGTTTAAAGCAAATCCCGGTCCGGGCAACTATTTGTTATCACCTGCATTCTGAAGCCGTATATTTATCGATGTTACCTGTTATGAGGCTAAATAAAAATGTTATATATTACGCATTGATTTCTGCCTTTAATATATAGCGAATTTTGGGGTGTTCGTTTAAATAGAGACGGTGTAGCGTTAAGATGGTGTTAGGGAGCGTGAGACGAACGTTTCAATAAAACCGAGTCTGCTACTTTTCCCTAATGTTATTGATTGTTGCTTCCAATGGAACCTTTTTCTCAGTACTTTAATATTGACATGTTAAGTGCTGTGTCTTGGTTCTCACGCCCACTATTATCGACGTCAGCAGTATTTTACTTAAAATACACAAATAGTGGACTTGGTGACAGACATTCCTTGCTTGTGATGTACCAGAATTGAAATATTTATTTTAGAAGATCTAATATTTTTTCATAACTTTTTAATATATATATTTTTTTCATTATAGCACCCCAGAACAGTGATGTGATTTTAGTGAGTGATATCACTTTGTGAGTATGTCTCTGTCTGGTGCCTTATAAGCAATATGTATACTTTATAGTACCTCTCAAGTCATATGTAAACCGTATGATACCTCAAAAGTAATATGTATTCTGTATGGTACCTCACAAGTAGTATGTATATATACTCTATGATACCTCGGAAGTAATATGTATACTTTATAGTACCTCACAAGTAATATGTATACATTATGGTACCTCGGAAATAATATGTATACTCTATGGTACCTCACAAGTGGTATGTATATATACTGTATGATACCTCGGAAGTAATATGTATACTCTATGGTACCTCACAAGTAGTATGTATATATTTTGTATAATACCTCGGAAGTAATATGTATACTCTATGGTACCTCACAAGTAGTATGTATATATACTGTATGATACCTCGGAAGTAATATGTAAACTCTACGGTACCTCACAAGTAGTATGTATATATACTGTATGATACCTCGGAAGTAATATGTATACTCTATGGTACCTCACAAGTAGTAGGTATATATACTGTACGATACCTCGGAGGTAATATGTATTCACTATGGTACCTCACAAGTAGTAGGTATATATACTTTAGGGTACCTCGGAAGTAATTGTATACTCTATGGTACTTCACAAGTAATATGACAGTGTATATTTAATGGTACCTCTAGAAATATGCAACAGAACGTACGGTAATATAATATCCTTTAATATTAAATATTTGTCTGTGATTTGTATAGAAATACTGGGAATAAAACAGCTTTATCAACTTGTTTGTTCTATTGCTAAATATCTTGAAGTGGGAGATAGTTCGCACTACGGATTCTTGAGGCTGAAACACCCAATTTTGGTACGCAGTATTCAGGGCGTTTTAGGAGGTTTCCAGTACGCACGAGCCTGGTACGCAGTACTCGCACAACACACTATTTAGTATTTAGTACTCATAAAATGTATTTTTAAAACCAAATATGTACAAAAAATATCATAAAATGTAAATAAAGGACTAATTTTGATAATCAGGCCTTCATTCATCTAGCAGATCCCGATTCTTAGGTGTTTTAGGTCATCATTCAAATTAGAGTTATTGCCCTTTGTAATTTTATACTTAGAATGTTTGTCCGGAGCTGAATAGTATTCAGTACTCGGTCTCTAAAATAAGGAGTATTCAGTACTCGGTGGGGAGTGGGGGTCGGGGGTGGGGGGTGGGAGGGTTACATCCTCATTCTTTCTAGGCCTTTTCCGTCAGTGTCAGGAAAGCCGAATGATGTTCCGATTGTTCTACAAAATATTCCGTCACTCAGGAATACCGATTACGGAAATCCTGGATTTGATGAAATATATAGTTTAATAACCAGTGTTTCTGAGATACGTTGAAATATATCTCACTCGGGAAAGAAATCGCTCACGATATAAGAACTCGTGCTTTGGACTCGTTCTTATATCGGGGTCATTTCTCTCCATCGGGAGATTATTTGCAATATCTCAAATATACTGGTTATTAAACTCTTTATAGATATAGATAGATAGATATTTTATTCAAACATAAGGCATTACGCCCAACAGTTCACATGCAAATAGTACATACATATAAACATGTATATGAAATACACACAATATTTTCCAGTTAATGACAATTTGTATAATTTCATAGGTGAGTTTTAAGATCATCTGTATATGTTACTAGTTAAAAGTATTTTACAACTATTAAGTATACAAGTGTTTAATATATATTTTTAAATTATATTCCTAAGTTCTGATCAGAACACATTTATATCTGTGGACAAAAATGAAGAAAAGTGATATTTATTTATAAAACATGTCGTCTCTTCTTTTAAAACTTTACTAATGAAAAACGGACAGTTTCTTAAATAAACTCTTGTTTTCTGTTGTCATAAGTTCAATAAATTTGGTATGTTTGGGCCGTTTCAAAATATTTGTTAACATATTCTTTTCTATATCATGATATAGTGAACACTCCAGTACAAAGTGAAATTCGTCTTCCAGTATATTACAAAGCTGGCATTTTCTTTCGGATCTTGGTGTTTTATTTGGTCTATGCCATCGACCCGTTTCTATTTCTATCCTGTGACTAGAGACTCTTAGTTTTGTAAACAAAAAGCTCTACATTTCTTTATATTTAGTACATCTAGATAATACTTAAACCTGAAATCTGATATTATTCTGTATGTACTAGCTCTAGTGGAAGCGAATAATTCAGCATTCCAATTTTGTATAAACATATCTTTAATTCGTTGTTTAAATATATTAATAAAATACGTTATGTTTTTCTACTCCTTGAGATACCAAACTTCATTTAATCCTGTTCGTTCCAAAACCCTTTAACTTGAGATGCCCAGTTTAATTTGTTGGATTTACAACGATCATCTAACATAACATTATACATATTTTTTTTATATATTGCGATTAAACTCTTTATATATTCAGTATACGTATTAATTGTGAGGAACCATATCTCCTCCGTGGCATGAATAGTAAAGACGTAGTTGCGTTCGGAATTGTTTAATTTGTTGTTAACTTGTGAGGTATATTTTTTGTTGCTATCGCTGGGTTGTCAATGTGGAAATTGACGTAAGGAACTTCACATTACGGAACAAATCGGAACTAGTAAAGACGCTGCGTCCAAACATTTTTCGCCTCTCACCGCACCGGTTCGAGTCGCATAGGTAACTCGAATTGTCAAGTTTTTACGGATGGCGTGTGGTATACAGTTCTGGTTCTACCCAGGAACCAATGGGATAGTCCGCCTTTACCACAAACAAATCGAATGTCATCACGTACGCTGAAACGTTAAAGTACTTTATGTGATACATATACTGAAAAGAAAACGCATACAAATATTTCAAATATTTTTTTACCTGTTCTTACCATTGATATGCAACCGTTATATCGATTACCCGTTAATCATTTAACCAAAATTTAACAGCTTACGTTTAACGCGTTGACGTCCCAGAGGATAGTGTTGATTGAACCCACTATCTGCAAAATTCATTCATGATAAAGTCATAAAGGTTAAACCGATTTTTGCATTTCATGCGTTTTTGATGCCCCAGATGTGTTCTCATGTAAAAACTTTTATTAGTCATTAAAGAGGCTCTACCTATATCTTTTTGTCCACAAATTGATATAAACTTTACTTAATTATAGAGAGGACTATGTAAAAGGTAAATGGCAATAATTTCACCCAATGTAATAAGCGTTTTGCTGGTGAAAAACAGGATAGAAAAGATCGGATTTTTAAAATTGTATTCGTAATTGCTTTAGACAAGCCGATTGTGGAGATTTTTCTGTCTTATTCGTTTACAATCGGAACTACCTCGTCTGATTAGCGAAGAGTTCCGATCGATTCTTTTGCTATCGGAACTGCGCCGAATAGTTTGTAATCGCATGTCCGAGAAAATCGTAAAAAATCGTAGTTCTCCGGCAGGAATAAACGGCTGGGCAGCATTTTATTCAAGATATTGTTTTGATCATAATTAATAATTTACAGAACTGGAATACGAACCATGTTTCTTCTTAGAATACTCATAAAATAGCTTTGCATACATATAAATGCAGTAATATTGAGTATTTAATATTTTACATTAAAAATCGCGTAGATATAGGTAGTGCCTCTTTAATGATCATACACCGAAACTTGCTAATATGAGCTCAGGCTAAACGTAATAAACGTTCGAATGACGTTTACATCTGGGATCTATTCTCTAAAATGTGATAATTGACCATAAACGTGACAAATTTTGATACTTAGGTACATCGTATTGGGTTGAATGTTATGGAATAAAATAATGTCACATAAGACTCAAAACTGCATACTTATCTCAAACATCGGAATGATTTTAAGACGTTAACGCATCCGTGAAAGACGATACGTAGATCACCATTGTAATGGCTTATTAGTCTTTTGTTTCTTTTTTTCAGTTTCGCAAAATATGCAATTTTGTGATAAACATGCAAACGTCACCATACATGTTTATGTTAGAACAATTGTCTTGCAGTTTTATAGAGCACGTCAACGTGAGGTAGACATACTGTGATATTCTAATAAACTTTGGAATGCGGTTGAAGGAAGAAAATTTAAATAAATCAAACAGGACTTTCAGAAAACCTACGTGATCCTCGTTCTCTAATGTAAACACAAAACAACACGCATTTGTGTTCCTATTCGAGTGTACTCCCGTACACTCTTACGTTACGCTTTTAACTTTGAGAGACGTTTTGGTGCTATTAACATACGTTTCCCCAAATTTATGCTTGAAATCTGTTACTTGACATGAGCAAATAATAATCCCCAAAAATTTAACCGAAACAATAGTCATGAAGTTATCAAACATTTAATACTATGCGCATCTTTTTCTTTTCAGTATAAAATCTTACATTACTGATCGCCCGGAAATCGCACGGCCAGCATTGATTTGGCAATACCGAGAGTTTAAAGGGACACATGGCAATCTTGATTTTTCAAAAACTAGCGGGGTCCCGTTAGTTTTTCTACGTTATCATGGTTATTGCATTTGTTCAATCATTTTAATGTTAATTATAAGAATTGTATTAAGCCAGTTGTTTTTGCATATTATTATTTTTTGATATTATTGCACCAATAATATATTAAAACTTATAGTATAATAAGGCGAAATAGTGAATACTTAAAATTTGATTTATTTAAATGTAACCAGGGTAAAAGTAAATATGATACTGGATATATAAATCGAGACACCCATTTCAAATACTTCAAGATTGCCGTGTGTCCCTTTAAGGTAGAGGATTTCGGTAATACAGGACAGCGATCAATATTACCAGAAATGAGGCGGGTGTTCAACATTTTAAACGATTATTTGTGTATTCAAACATTTTTTCAAAATATGAAGAATTTCATGCCACTTGACCAAAGTAACTATACTCCCAGAATTTATGTATCGACGGTCACTGCATGTTTGAGAAATATATTCTGCCGTTCAATGCAACCTCACACATGTACACGGTGGACAGACGTAATACCCTGGCTGCTAAAAAATGCGTTACCTTGATGATTGATCCTGTTTGCCCTTGTAACGGACCCTGGCTGGTAAAATACAGAGAGAAAATGGACACTGGTGTCAAAAAGTTCGAAAATAAAGATACATTATCATGATTATCGAATATATAAGAAAAATCCCGATATGCGACTGAACTATTGAATATCATATCCTTCGAAATATATGTTCTTTATGTAGAACAAATGCAGAATATGAAACAAATTTACTTTTGACCGGTAGATACAAAGTTGATGACTTTAAAAAGCCAAACATCTATATTGTCTCTCTCAATTTAATGAAAATCGAACTTGCATTCGATAAAAATGTGATCCCAAAGTGGTTTGCAACTGCTGTTGTTCAATAAATTTGGCCTTAATATTTACATCATGTCTAAATTTCAGAGCACCGAACCCTGGTTGTTCTGTAAAAAATGCGTGAGATTCTGGCAACGGATACAATCAGTATCATTGGCACCGGATCCTGGTTGATAGATTGTTTGCTATATACCTTCAGATTAAAGAGAAAACGACGATCGGGACTTTGGCTCCACCAACAAAAACAAAACAAAAACAGAAAAATCTGCGGTTGCATGGTGTTTTACGTCATCTTCCGCACATTTTAGGCTATATAAGATGGTCGATTTTGTTCGTGGGGGAGGCAGACCACCCCTTTTTTTATAGGTAGAACCAGTATTGTATACCTGGGCGCGAGCTGGATTCGTACTCACGACAGTAGCGTGAACTTGAAACAGGCCTCATCACTCTGGATACCGGTTCGGTGGCCGTATCCACCGTCATGGTACATCATCAATGCCCATAACCACAGTCATGGTATATCATCGGTGCCCATATCCACCGTCATGATACATCATAATTGCCCATATCCACAGTCATGGTATATCATCGGCGGCCATATCCACCGTCATGGTATATCATCAATGCCCATATCAACCGTCATTGTACATCATAAATGCCCATATCCACAGTCATGGTATAACATCGGGGGCCGTATCCACCGTCATGGTATATCATCGGTGGCCATATAAACCGTCATGGTATATCATCAATGCCCATATCCACTGTCATGGTACATCATCAATGCCCGTATCCACAGTCATGGTATATCATCGGTGGCCATATCCACCGTCATGGTATATCATCGGTGGCCGTATCCACCGTAATGTACATGATCAATGCCAATATCCACTGTCATGGTATATCATCGGTGTCCATATCCACAGTCATGGTACATCATCAATGCCCATATCCACAGTCATGGTATATCATCGGTGCCCATATCCACCGTCATGATACATCATCAATGCCCATATCCACCGTCATGATACACCATCAATGCCCATATCCACAGTCATGGTATATCATCGGTGGCCATATCCACCGTCATGGTATATCATCCGTGCCCATATCCACCGTCATGATACACCATCAATGCCCATATCCACAGTCATGGTATATCATCGGTGGCCGTATCCACCGTAATGTACATGATCAATGCCAATATATACCGTCATGGTATATCATCGGTGCCCATATCCACAGTCATGGTACATCATCAATGCCCATATCCACAGTCATGGTATATCATCGGTGCCCATATCCACCGTCATGATACATCATCAATGCCCATATCCACCGTCATGATACACCATCAATGCCCATATCCACAGTCATGGTATATCATCGGTGGCCATATCCACCGTCATGGTATATCATCCGTGCCCATATCCACCGTCATGATACACCATCAATGCCCATATCCACAGTCATGGTATATCATCGGTGGCCGTATCCACCGTAATGTACATGATCAATGCCAATATCCACTGTCATGGTATATCATCGGTGCCCATATCCACAGTCATGGTACATCATCAATGCCCATATCCACAGTCATGGTATATCATCGGTGCCCATATCCACCGTCATGATACATCATCAATGCCCATATCCACTGTCATGGTATATCATCGGTGCCCATATCCACAGTCATGGTACATCATCAATGCCCATATCCACCGTGAGGTAGCGCCGTGGTGTAATGGTTAGCATTGCGGCTTAGTAACCCAGGGATCGCGCGTTCAATCCCAGCCAGGACCGAATTTGGGTTAATTACCGAAATATTTCAAAAGTATTTCCTACCAGTCCTTCGGATGAGACTTAAAACCTAGGTCTGCTCGCTAAAATGCTTAGTGCAATACAGCGAGGATAAATAAACGCTTATACACACATATCCACCGTCATGATACATCATCAATGCCCATATCCACAGTCATGGTATATCATCGGTGCCCATATCCACAGTCATGGTACACCATCAATGCCCATATCCACAGTCATGGTATATCATCGGTGCCCATATCCACCGTCATGATACATCATCAATGCCCATATCCACCGTCATGATACACCATCAATGCCCATATCCACAGTCATGGTATATCATCGGTGGCCATATCCACCGTCATGGTATATCATCCGTGCCCATATATACCGTCATGATACACCATCAATGCCCATGTCCACCGTCATGATACACCATCAATGCCCATATCCACAGTCATGGTATATCATCAGTGGCCATATCCACCGTCATGGTATATCATCCGTGCCCATATCCACCGTCATGATACATCATCAATGCCCATATCCACCGTCATGGTACATCATCAGTGCCCATATCCACAGTCATGGTATATCATCGGTGCCCATATCCACCATCGTGGCACATCATCGGTGCCCATTTTACACATTCATGTATAATCGTTGGCCGTATCCACAGTCGTGGTAAATCATCGGTGTCCATATCCATCATCATGGTAAATCATCGCTGCCCGTATCCACCGTCATGGTTGAAAATAAAATATGTTTAAACTAAATCCCGATCCGGGAAACTATTTTTTATCACATATATTCTGAAGCCGTATATTTACCGATGTACGGAGGCTCAATAAAAATGTGATATATTACGCATCGATTTCTGCATTATATACCGACATTTGGGGTGTTTGTCAAATTGAAACTACATGTGGTTTTAAAAAAATATTAAAACTAGTTAAAATAGAGACTGTATAGCTTTAAGTTGGTGTTATGGAGCGTGAGACGAACGTTTCAATAAAACCGAGTGTGATACTTTTCCCTAATGTGTTTGATTGTTGTTTCCAAGGGATCCTTTTTTTTTGGTATTTATTGACATGTTAAGTGCTGTGTCTTGGCTCTTAGGCCAAATAGCATCGGCTTCAGCAGTATTTTACTTAAAATAAAAAAAGACTGGACTTGTCGATATATATTCCTTGTTTGTGATTTACAAGAATTGAAATAGATCTAATATTTTTTCATTATCTTTTAATATATTATTTGTTTTTATCATTTAAGCACCCAGAACAGTGACGTTATTTAAGTGAGTGATACCACTTTGTTAGTATGTCTCTGTCTGGTGCCTTATAAGTAATATGTATACTTAATAGTACCTCACAAGTCATATGTATACCTTATGATACCGCACAAGTAATATGTATACTTTATAGTACCTCACAGGTAATATGTATACTTAATGATACCTCACAAGTAGTATGAATATATAATGTATGATACCTCTGAAGTAATATGTATATTCTACGGTACCTCACAAGTAGTATGTATATATACAGCATGGTACCTCGGAAGTAATATGTATGTATATATACAGCATGGTACCTCGGAAGTAATATGTATACTCTATGGTACTTCACAAGTAGAATGTATATATACAGCATGGTACCTCGGAAGTAATATGTATACTCTACGGTACGTCACAAGCAGTATGTATATATACAGCATGGTATTTCGGAAGTAATATGTATACTCTGTGGTACCTCACAAGTAGTATGTATATATACAGCATGGTACCTCGGAAGTAATATGTATACTCTACGGTACCTCACAAGTAGTATATATATATATACAGCATGGTACCTCGGAAGTAATATGTATACTCTACGGTACCTCACAAGTAGTATGTATATATACAGCATGGTACGTCGGAAGTAATATGTATTCTCTACGGTACCTCACAAGTAGAATGTATATATACAGCATGGTACCTCGGAAGTAATATGTATACTCTACGATACCTGACAAGTAGAATGTATATATACAGCATGGTACCTCGGAAGTAATATGTATACTCTACGGTACCTCACAAGTAGTATGTATATATACAGCATGGTATCTCGGAAGTTATATGTATACTCTACGGTACCTCACAAGTAGTATATATATATACTGTATGGTACCTCGGAAGTAATATGTATACTCTATGGTACCTCACAAGTAGTATGTATATATACAGCATGGTACCTCGGAAATAATATGTATACTCTATGGTACCTCACAAGTAGTATGTACATATACAGCATGGTACCTCGGAAGTAATATGTATACTCTATGGTACGTCACAAGAAGTATGTTTATATACAGCATGGTACCTCGGAAGTAATATGTATACTCTACGGTACCTCACAAGTAGTATGTATATATACAGCATGGTACCTCGGAAGTAATATGTATACTCTACGGTACCTCACAAGTAGAATGTATATATACAGCATGGTACCTCAGAAGTAATATGTATACTCTACGGTACCTCACAAGTAGAATGTATATATACAGCATGGTACCTCGGAAGTAATATGTATACTCTACGGTACGTCACAAGCAGTATGTATATATACAGCATGGTATTTCGGAAGTAATATGTATACTCTGTGGTACCTCACAAGTAGTATGTATATATACAGCATGGTACCTCGGAAGTAATATGTATACTCTGTGGTACCTCACAAGTAGTATGTATATATACAGCATGGTACCTCGGAAGTAATATGTATACTCTACGGTACCTCACAAGTAGTATATATATATATACAGCATGGTACCTCGGAAGTAATATGTATACTCTACGGTACCGCACAAGTAGTATGTATATATACAGCATGGTACGTCGGAAGTAATATGTATACTCTACGGTACCTCACAAGTAGAATGTATATATACAGCATGGTACCTCGGAAGTAATATGTATACTCTACGATACCTGACAAGTAGAATGTATATATACAGCATGGTACCTCGGAAGTAATATGTATACTCTACGGTATTTCACAAGTAGTATGTATATATACAGCATGGTATCTCGGAAGTTATATGTATACTCTACGGTACCTCACAAGTAGTATATATATATACTGTATGGTACCTCGGAAGTAATATGTATACTCTATGGTACCTCACAAGTAGTATGTATATATACAGCATGGTACCTCGGGAATAATATGTATACTCTATGGTACCTCACAAGTAGTATGTACATATACAGCATGGTACCTCGGAAGTAATATGTATACTCTATGGTACGTCACAAGAAGTATGTATATATACAGCATGGTACCTCGGAAGTAATATGTATACTCTACGGTACCTCACAAGTAGTATGTATATATACAGCATGGTACCTCGGAAGTAATATGTATACTCTACAGTACCTCACAAGTAGAATGTATATATACAGCATGGTACCTCAGAAGTAATATGTATACTCTACGGTACCTCACAAGTAGAATGTATATATACAGCATGGTACCTCGGAAGTAATATGTATACTCTACGGTACGTCACAAGCAGTATGTATATATACAGCATGGTATTTCGGAAGTAATATGTATACTCTGTGGTACCTCACAAGTAGTATGTATATATACAGCATGGTACCTCGGAAGTAATATGTATACTCTGTGGTACTTCACAAGTAGTATGTATATATACAGCATGGTACCTCGGAAGTAATATGTATACTCTACGGTACCTCACAAGTAGTATATATATATATACAGCATGGTACCTCGGAAGTAATATGTATACTCTACGGTACCTCACAAGTAGTATGTATATATACAGCATGGTACGTCGGAATTAATATGTATACTCTACGGTACCTCACAAGTAGAATGTATATATACAGCATGGTACCTCGGAAGTAATATGTATACTCTACGATACCTGACAAGTAGAATGTATATATACAGCATGGTACCTCGGAAGTAATATGTATACTCTACGGTACGTCACAAGCAGTATGTATATATACAGCATGGTATTTCGGATGTAATATGTATACTCTACGGTACCTCAAAAGTAGTATGTATATATACAGCATGGTACCTCGGAAGTAATATGTATACTCTACGGTACCTCACAAGTAGTATGTATTTATACAGCATGGTACCTCGGAAGTAATATGTATACTCTACGTTACCTCACAAGTAGAATGTATATATACAGCATGGTACCTCGGAAGTAATATTTATACTCTACGGTACCTGACAAGTAGAATGTATATATACAGCATGGTACCTCGGAAGTAATATGTATACTCTACGGTACCTCACAAGTAGTATGTATATATACAGCATGGTACCTCGGAAGTAATATGTATACTCTACGGTACCTCACTAGTAGTATGTATATAGACATCATGGTACATCGGAAGTAATATGTATACTCTACGGTACCGCACAAGTAGTATGTATATAGACATCATGGTACCTCGGATGTAATATGTATACACTACGGTACATCACAAGTAGTATGTATACAGCATGGTACCTCGGAAGTAATATGTATACTCTACGGTACCTCACAAGTAGTATGTATATATACAGCATGTTACCTCGGAAGTAATATGTATACTCTACGGTACCCCACAAGTAGTATGTATATAGACATCATGATACATCGGATGTAATATATAGAGTATACATATTACTTCTGAGGTACCATGCTGTATATATACATACTTCTTGTGAGGTACCACAGAGTATACATATTACTTCCGAAATACCATGCTGTATATATACATACTGCTTGTGACGTACCGTAGAGTATACATATTACTTCCGAGGTACCATGCTGTATATATACATTCTACTTGTGAGGTACCGTAGAGTATACATATTACTTCTGAGGTACCATGCTGTATATATACATTCTACTTGTGAGGTACCGTAGAGTATACATATTACTTCCGAGGTACCATGCTGTATATATACATACTACTTGTGAGGTACCGTAGAGTATACATATTACTTCCGAGGTACCATGCTGTATATATACATACTACTTTTGAGGTACCGTAGAGTATACATATTACATCCGATGTACCATGATGTCTATATACATACTACTTGTGGGGTACCGTAGAGTATACATATTACTTCCGAGGTACCATGATGTCTATATACATACTACTTGTGGGGTACCGTAGAGTATACATATTACTTCCGAGGTACCATGCTGTATATATACATACTACTTGTGAAATACCGTAGAGTATACATATTACTTCCGAGGTACCATGCTGTATAGATACATTCTACTTGTCAGGTATCGTAGAGTATACATATTACTTCCGAGGTACCATGCTGTATATATACATTCTACTTGTGAGGTACCGTAGAGTATACCTATTACTTCCGACGTACCATGCTGTATATATACATACTACTTGTGAGGTACCGTATAGTATACATATTACTTCCGAGGTACCATGCTGTATATATATATATACTACTTGTGAGGTACCGTAGAGTATACATATTACTTCCGAGGTACCATGCTGTATATATACATACTACTTGTGAGGTACCACAGAGTATACATATTACTTCCGAAATACCATGCTGTATATATACATACTGCTTGTGACGTACCGTAGAGTATACATATTACTTCCGAGGTACCATGCTGTATATATACATTCTACTTGTGAGGTACCGTAGAGTATACATATTACTTCTGAGGTACCATGCTGTATATATACATTCTACTTGTGAGGTACCTTAGAGTTAACATATTACTTCCGAGGTACCATGCTGTATATATACATACTACTTGTGAGATACCGTAGAGTATACATATTACTTCCGAGGTACCATGCTGTATATATACATACTTCTTGTGACGTACCATAGAGTATACATATAACTTCCGAGGTACCATGCTGTATATATACATACTACTTGTGAGGTACCATAGAGTATACATATTACTTCCGAGGTACCATACAGTATATATATATACTACTTGTGAGGTACCGTAGAGTATACATATAACTTCCGAGATACCATGCTGTATATATACATACTACTTGTGACGTACCACAGAGTATACATATTACTTCCGAGGTACCATGCTGTATATATACATACTACTTGTGAGGTACCGTAGAGTATAAATATTACTTCCGAGGCTCCATGCTGTATATATACATTCTACTTGTGAGGTACCGTAGAGTATACATATTACTTCCGAGGTACCATGCTGTATACATACTACTTGTGATGTACCGTAGTGTATACATATTACATCCGAGGTACCATGATGTCTATATACATACTACTTGTGGGGTACCGTAGAGTATACATATTACTTCCGATGTACCATGATGTCTATATACATACTACTTGTGAGGTACCGTAGAGTATACATATTACTTCCGAGGTACCATGCTGTATATATACATACTACTTGTGAGGTACCGTAGAGTATACATATTACTTCCGAGGTACCATGCTGTATATATACATTCTACTTGTCAGGTACCGTAGAGTATACATATTACTTCCGAGGTACCATGCTGTATATATACATTCTACTTGTGAGGTAACGTAGAGTATACATATTACTTCCGAGGTACCATGCTGTATATATACATACTACTTGTGAGGTACCGTAGAGTATACATATTACTTCCGAGGTACCATGCTGTATATATACAGACTACTTTTGAGGTACCGTAGAGTATACATATTACATCCGATGTACCATGATGTCTATATACTACTACTTGTGGGGTACCGTAGAGTATACATATTACTTCCGAGGTACCATGATGTCTATATACATACTACTTGTGGGGTACCGTAGAGTATACATATTACTTCCGAGGTACCATGCTGTATATATACCTACTACTTGTGAAATACCGTAGAGTATACATATTACTTCCGAGGTACCATGCTGTATATATACATTTTACTTGTCAGGTATCGTAGAGTATACATATTACTTCCGAGGTACCATGCTGTATATATACATTCTACTTGTGAGGTACCGTAGAGTATACATATTACTTCGGACGTACCATGCTGTATATATACATACTACTTGTGAGGTACCGTAGAGTATACATATTACTTCCGAGGTACCATGCTGTATATATATATATACTACTTGTGAGGTACCGTAGAGTATACATATTACTTCCGAGGTACCATGCTGTATATATACATACTACTTGTGAGGTACCACAGAGTATACATATTACTTCCGAAATACCATGCTGTATATATACATACTGCTTGTGACGTACCGTAGAGTATACATATTACTTCCGAGGTACCATGCTGTATATATACATTTTACTTGTGAGGTACCGTAGAGTATACATATTACTTCCGAGGTACCATGCTGTATATATACATTCTACTTGTGAGGTACCGTAGAGTATACATATTACTTCCGAGGTACCATGCTGTATATATACATACTACTTGTAAGGTACCGTAGAGTATACATATTACTTCCGAGGTACCATGCTGTATATATACATACTTCTTGTGACGTACAATAGAGTATACATATTACTTCCGAGGTACCATGCTGTATATATACATACTGCTTGTGACGTACCGTAGAGTATACATATTACTTCCGAGGTACCATGCTGTATATATACATTCTACTTGTGAGGTACCGTAGAGTATACATATTACTTCCGAGGCTCCATGCTGTATATATACATTCTACTTGTGAGGTACCGTAGAGTATACATATTACTTCCGAGGTACCATGCTGTATATATACATACTGCTTGTGACGTACCGTAGAGTATACATATTACTTCCGAGGTACCATGCTGTATATATACATTCTACTTGTGAGGTACCGTAGAGTATACATATTACTTCCGAGGCTCCATGCTGTATATATACATTCTACTTGTGAGGTACCGTAGAGTATACATATTACTTCCGAGGTACCATGCTGTATATATACATACTACTTGTGATGTACCGTAGAGTATACATATTACTTCCGAGGTACCATGCTGTATATATACATTCTACTTGTCAGGTACCGTAGAGTATACATATTACTTCCGAGGTACCATGCTGTATATATACATTCTACTTGTGAGGTAACGTAGAGTATACATATTACTTCCGAGGTACCATGCTGTATATATACATACTACTTGTGAGGTACCGTAGAGTATACATATTACTTCAAAGGTATCATACAGTAAATATGCATACTACCTGTGAGCTACCACAGAGTATACATATTATTTCCGTGGTACCATACAGTATATGTACATACTACTTGTGACGTACCGTACAGTATACATATTATTTCCGAGGTACCATACAGTATATGTACATAATACTTGTTAGGTACCGTAGAGTATACATATTAAGTCCTAGTTATCAAACAGTATGTATACATACTACTTGTGAGGTACCGTAGAGTATACATATTACTTTCGAGGTATCATATAGTATATATACATACTACTTGTGATGTTCCATAGAATATACATATTACTTCCGAGGTATCAAACAGTATATTAAATACTACATGTGAGGTACCGTAGAGTATACATATTATTTCCGAGGTACCATACATTATATTAAATACTACTTGTGAGGTATCATAGAGTACTAATGTTACTTTCGAGGTATCATACATTATATTAAATACTACTTGTGAGGTACCATAGAGTATACATATTACTTCCGAGGTACCATGCAGTATATATACGTACTACTTGTGAGGTAACATAGAGTATACATATTACTTCCGAGGTACCATGCAATATATATACATACTACCTGTGAGGTACCATAGAGTATACATATTACTTCCGAGGTACCATGCAATATATAAACATACTACGTGTGAGGTACCATAGAGTATACATATTACTTCCGAGGTATCATACAGTATATTAAATACTACTTTTGAGGTACCGTAGAGTATACATATTACTTCCGAGGTACCATAGAGTATATTAATTACTACATGTGAGGTACCGTAGAGTATACATAATACTTCCTAGGTATCGTACAGTATATTGAATACTACATGTGATGTACCGTAGAGTAAACATATTACTTCCTATGTATCGTACAGTATATATACCTACTACTTGTGAGGTACCATAGAGTATACATATTACTTCCGAGGTATTATACATTATATTAAATACTACTTGTGAGGTACCATAGAGTATACATATTACTTCCGAGGTACCATGCAGTATATATACATACTACTTGTGAGGTACCGTAGAGTATACATATTACTTCCGAGGTACCATACAGTATATGTACATACTTCTTGTGACGTACCGTAGAGTATACATATTACTTCCGAGGTATCATACAGTATATATACATACTACTAGTGAGGTACCATATAGTATACATATTAGTTCCGAGGTTCCATGCTGTATATATACATACTACTTGTGAGGTACCGTAGAGTATACATATTACTTCCGAGGTACCATGCTGTATATATACATTCTTCTTGTGAGGTACCGTAGAGTATACATATTACTTCCGAGGTGCCATGCTGTATATACACATACTACTTGTGAGGTACCGTAGAGTATACATATTACTTCCGAGGTACCATGCTGTATATATACATACTACTTGTGAGGTACCGTAAAGTATACATATTACTGCCGAGATACCATGCTGTATATATACATACTACTTGTGGGGTACCGTAGAGTATATATATTACTTCCGAGGTACCATGATGTCTATATACATACTACTTGTGAGGTACCGTAGAGTATACATATTACTTCCGAGGTACCATGCTGTATATATTCATACTACTTGTTATGTACCGTAGTGTATACATATTACATCCGAGGTACCATGATGTCTATATACATACTACTTGTGGGGTACCGTAGAGTATACATATTACTTCCGATGTACCATGATGTCTATATACATACTACTTGTGAGGTACCGTAGAGTATACATATTACTTCCGAGGTACCATGCTGTATATATACATACTACTTGTGAGGTACCGTAGAGTATACATATTACTTCCGAGGTACCATGCTGTATATATACATTCTACTTGTCAGGTACCGTAGAGTATACATATTACTTCCGAGGTACCATGCTGTATATATACATTCTACTTGTGAGGTACCGTAGAGTATACATATTACTTCCGAGGTACCATGCTGTATATATACATTCTACTTGTCAGGTACCGTAGAGTATACATATTACTTCCGAGGTACCATGTTGTATATATACATACTATTTTTGAGGTACCGTAGAGTATACATATTACATCCGATGTACCATGATGTCTATATACATACTACTTGTGGGGTACCGTAGAGTATACATATTACTTCCGAGGTACCATGATGTCTATATACATACTACTTGTGAGGTACCGTAGAGTATACATATTACTTCCGAGGTACCATGCTGTATATATACATACTACTTGTGAAATACCGTAGAGTATACATATTACTTCCGAGGTACCATGCTGTATATATACATTCTACTTGTCAGGTATCGTAGAGTATACATATTACTTCCGTGGTACCATACAGTATATGTACATACTACTTGTGACGTACCGTACAGTATACATATTATTTCCGAGGTACCATACAGTATATGTACATAATACTTGTTAGGTACCGTAGAGTATACATATTAAGTCCTAGTTATCAAACAGTATATGTACATAATACTTGTTAGGTACCTTAGAGTATACATATTAAGTCCTAGTTATCAAACAGTATGTATACATACTACTTGTGAGCTACCACAGAGTATACATATTATTTCCGTGGTACCATACAGTATATGTACATACTACTTGTGACGTACCGTACAGTATACATATTATTTCCGAGGTACCATACAGTATATGTACATAATACTTGTTAGGTACCGTAGAGTATACATATTAAGTCCTAGTTATCAAACAGTATGTATACATACTACTTGTGAGGTACCGTAGAGTATACATATTACTTTCGAGGTATCATATAGTGTATATACATACTACTTGTGATGTTCCATAGAATATACATATTACTTCCGAGGTATCAAACAGTATATTAAATACTACATGTGAGGTACCGTAGAGTATACATATTATTTCCGAGGTACCATACATTATATTAAATACTACTTGTGAGGTATCATAGAGTACTAATGTTACTTTCGAGGTATCATACATTATATTAAATACTACTTGTGAGGTACCATAGAGTATACATATTACTTCCGAGGTACCATGCAGTATAAATACGTACTACTTGTGAGGTAACATAGAGTATACATATTACTTCCGAGGTACCATGCAATATATATACATACTACCTGTGAGGTACCATAGAGTATACATATTACTTCCGAGGTACCATGCAATATATAAATATACTACGTGTGAGGTACCATAGAGTATATATATTACTTCCGAGGTATCATACAGTATATTAAATACTACTTTTGAGGTACCGTAGAGTATACATATTACTTCCGAGGTACCATAGAGTATATTAATTACTACATGTGAGGTACCGTAGAGTATACATAATACTTCCTAGGTATCGTACAGTATATTGAATACTACATGTGATGTACCGTAGAGTAAACATATTACTTCCTATGTATCGTACAGTATATATACCTACTACTTGTGAGGTACCATAGAGTATACATATTACTTCCGAGGTACCATGCAGTATATATACATACTACTTGTGAGGTACCGTAGAGTATACATATTACTTCCGAGGTACCATACAGTATATGTACATACTTCTTGTGACGTACCGTAGAGTATACATATTACTTCCGAGGTATCATACAGTATATATACATACTACTAGTGAGGTACCATATAGTATACATATTAGTTCCGAGGTTCCATGCTGTATATATACATACTACTTGTGAGGTACCGTAGAGTATACATATTACTTCCGAGGTACCATGCTGTATATATACATTCTTCTTGTGAGGTACCGTAGAGTATACATATTACTTCCGAGGTGCCATGCTGTATATACACATACTACTTGTGAGGTACCGTAGAGTATACATATTACTTCCGAGGTACCATGCTGTATATATACATACTACTTTTGAGGTACCGTAAAGTATACATATTACATCCGATGTACCATATTGTCTATATACATACTACTTGTGGGGTACCGTAGAGTATACATATTACTTCCGAGGTACCATGATGTCTATATACATACTACTTGTGGGGTACCGTAGAGCATACATATTATTTCCGAGGTACCATGCTGTATATATACATACTACTTGTGAAATACCGTAGAGTATACATATTACTTCCGAGGTACCATGATGTCTATATACATACTACTTGTGAGGTACCGTAGAGTATACATATTACTTCCGAGGTACCATGCTGTATATATACATACTACTTGTGAGGTACCGTAGAGTATACATATTACTTCCGAGGTACCATGCTGTATATATACATTCTACTTGTCAGGTACCGTAGAGTATACATATTACTTCCGAGGTACCATGCTGTATATATACATTCTACTTGTGAGGTACCGTAGAGTATACATATTACTTCCGAGGTACCATGCTGTATATATACATTCTACTTGTCAGGTACCGTAGAGTATACATATTACTTCCGAGGTACCATGTTGTATATATACATACTATTTTTGAGGTACCGTAGAGTATACATATTACATCCGATGTACCATGATGTCTATATACATACTACTTGTGGGGTACCGTAGAGTATACATATTACTTCCGAGGTACCATGATGTCTATATACATACTACTTGTGAGGTACCGTAGAGTATACATATTACTTCCGAGGTACCATGCTGTATATATACATACTACTTGTGAAATACCGTAGAGTATACATATTACTTCCGAGGTACCATGCTGTATATATACATTCTACTTGTCAGGTATCGTAGAGTATACATATTACTTCCGTGGTACCATACAGTATATGTACATACTACTTGTGACGTACCGTACAGTATACATATTATTTCCGAGGTACCATACAGTATATGTACATAATACTTGTTAGGTACCGTAGAGTATACATATTAAGTCCTAGTTATCAAACAGTATATGTACATAATACTTGTTAGGTACCTTAGAGTATACATATTAAGTCCTAGTTATCAAACAGTATGTATACATACTACTTGTGAGCTACCACAGAGTATACATATTATTTCCGTGGTACCATACAGTATATGTACATACTACTTGTGACGTACCGTACAGTATACATATTATTTCCGAGGTACCATACAGTATATGTACATAATACTTGTTAGGTACCGTAGAGTATACATATTAAGTCCTAGTTATCAAACAGTATGTATACATACTACTTGTGAGGTACCGTAGAGTATACATATTACTTTCGAGGTATCATATAGTGTATATACATACTACTTGTGATGTTCCATAGAATATACATATTACTTCCGAGGTATCAAACAGTATATTAAATACTACATGTGAGGTACCGTAGAGTATACATATTATTTCCGAGGTACCATACATTATATTAAATACTACTTGTGAGGTATCATAGAGTACTAATGTTACTTTCGAGGTATCATACATTATATTAAATACTACTTGTGAGGTACCATAGAGTATACATATTACTTCCGAGGTACCATGCAGTATAAATACGTACTACTTGTGAGGTAACATAGAGTATACATATTACTTCCGAGGTACCATGCAATATATATACATACTACCTGTGAGGTACCATAGAGTATACATATTACTTCCGAGGTACCATGCAATATATAAATATACTACGTGTGAGGTACCATAGAGTATATATATTACTTCCGAGGTATCATACAGTATATTAAATACTACTTTTGAGGTACCGTAGAGTATACATATTACTTCCGAGGTACCATAGAGTATATTAATTACTACATGTGAGGTACCGTAGAGTATACATAATACTTCCTAGGTATCGTACAGTATATTGAATACTACATGTGATGTACCGTAGAGTAAACATATTACTTCCTATGTATCGTACAGTATATATACCTACTACTTGTGAGGTACCATAGAGTATACATATTACTTCCGAGGTACCATGCAGTATATATACATACTACTTGTGAGGTACCGTAGAGTATACATATTACTTCCGAGGTACCATACAGTATATGTACATACTTCTTGTGACGTACCGTAGAGTATACATATTACTTCCGAGGTATCATACAGTATATATACATACTACTAGTGAGGTACCATATAGTATACATATTAGTTCCGAGGTTCCATGCTGTATATATACATACTACTTGTGAGGTACCGTAGAGTATACATATTACTTCCGAGGTACCATGCTGTATATATACATTCTTCTTGTGAGGTACCGTAGAGTATACATATTACTTCCGAGGTGCCATGCTGTATATACACATACTACTTGTGAGGTACCGTAGAGTATACATATTACTTCCGAGGTACCATCTGTAGTATATATACATACTACTTGTGAGGTACCGTAAAGTATACATATTACTGCCGAGATAGCCATGCTGTATATATACATACTACTTGTGGGGTACCGTAGAGTATATATATTACTTCCGAGGTTCCATGATGTCTAGATCTATACATACTACTTGTGAGGTACCGTAGGAGTATACATATTACTTCCGAGGTACCATGCTGTAGTATATTCATACTACTTGTGATGTACCGTAGTGTATATACATGAGGTACATGCGCGGAGGGGTGACCATGACGTCTATATACATACTACTTGTGGGGTACCGTAGAGTATACATATTACTTCCGATGTACCATGACTGTCCTATATACATACTACTTGTGAGGGTACCGTAGAGTATACATATTACTTCCGACAGGTACATTGCTGTATATATACATACTACTTGTGAGGTACCCGTAGAGTATACATATTACTTCCGAGGTAGCCATGCTGTATAGTATACATTCTACTTGTCAGGTACCCGTAGAGTATACATATTACTTCCGATGGTACCATGCTGTATATATACATTCTACTTGTGAGTTAACGTAGAGTATACATATTACTTCCGAGGTACCATGCTGTATATATACATACTACTTGTGAGGTACCGTAGAGTATACATATTACTTCCGAGGTACCATGTTGTATATATAATCATACTATTTTTGAGTAGGCTCGTAGAGTATACATATTACATCCGATGTACCATGATGTCTATATACATACTACTTGTGGGTACCGTAGAGTATACATATTACTTCGCGAGGTACCATGATGTCTATATACATACTACTTGTGAGGTACCGTAGAGTATACATATTACTTCCGAGGTACCATGCTGTATATATACATACTACTTGTGAAAGTACCGTAGAGTATACATATTACTTCTCGAGGTACCATGCTGTATATATACATTCTACTTGTCAGGTATCGTAGAGTATTACATATTACTTCCGAGGTACCATGCTGTATATTACATTCTACTTGAGAGGTACCGTAGAGTATACATGATTACTCTCCGACTGGTACCATGCTGTAGATATATAGCATTACTACTTGTGAGGTACCGTATAGTATACATATTACTTCCGAGGTACCATGCTGTATATATATATATAACTACTTGTGAGGTACCGTAGAGTATACCATATTACTTCCGAGGTACCATGCTGTATATATACATACTACTGTGAGGTAGCCACAGAGTATACATATTACTTCCGAAATACCATGCTGTATATATACATACTGCTTGTGACGTACCGTAGAGTATACATATTACTTCCGAGGTACCATGCTGTATATATTCATTCTACTTGTGAGGTACCGTAGAGTTGTGAGGTACCGTAGAGTATACATATTACTTCCGAGGTACCATGCTGTATATATACATACTACTTGTGAGGTACCGTAGAGTATACATATTACTTCCGAGGTACCATGCTGTATATATACATACTTCTTGTGACGTACCATAGAGTATACATATAACTTCCGAGGTACCATGCTGTATATATACATACTACTTGTGAGGTACCATAGAGTATACATATTACTTCCGAGGTACCATACAGTATATATATATACTACTTGTGAGGTACCGTAGAGTATACATATAACTTCCGAGATACCATGCTGTATATATACATACTACTTGTGACGTACCACAGAGTATACATATTACTTCCGAGGTACCATGCTGTATATATACATACTACTTGTGAGGTACCGTAGAGTATAAATATTACTTCCGAGGCTCCATGCTGTATATATACATTCTACTTGTGAGGTACCGTAGAGTATACATATTACTTCCGAGGTACCATGCTGTATACATACTACTTGTGATGTACCGTAGTGTATACATATTACATCCGAGGTACCATGATGTCTATATACAAACTACTTGTGGGGTACCGTAGAGTATACATATTACTTCCGATGTACCATGATGTCTATATACATACTACTTGTGAGGTACCGTAGAGTATACATATTACTTCCGAGGTACCATGCTGTATATATACATACTACTTGTGAGGTACCGTAGAGTATACATATTACTTCCGAGGTACCATGCTGTATATATACATTCTACTTGTCAGGTACCGTAGAGTATACATATTACTTCCGAGGTACCATGATGTATATATACATTCTACTTGTGAGGTAACGTAGAGTATACATATTACTTCCGAGGTACAATGCTGTATATATACATACTACTTGTGAGGTACCGTAGAGTATACATATTACTTCCGAGGTACCATGCTGTATATATACATACTACTTTTGAGGTACCGTAGAGTATACATATTACATCCGATGTACCATGATGTCTATATACATACTACTTGTGGGGTACCGTAGAGTATACATATTACTTCCGAGGTACCATGATGTCTATATACATACTACTTGTGGGGTACCGTAGAGTATACATATTACTTCCGAGGTACCATGCTGTATATATACATACTACTTGTGAAATACCGTAGAGTATACATATTACTTCCGAGGTACCATGCTGTATATATACATTTTACTTGTCAGGTATCGTAGAGTATACATATTACTTCCGAGGTACCATGCTGTATATATACATTCTACTTGTGAGGTACCGTAGAGTATACATATTACTTCGGACGTACCATGCTGTATATATACATACTACTTGTGAGGTACCGTAGAGTATACATATTTCTTCCGAGGTACCATGCTGTATATATATATATACTGCTTGTGAGGTACCGTAGAGTATACATATTACTTCCGAGGTACCATGCTGTATATATACATACTACTTGTGAGGTACCACAGAGTATACATATTACTTCCGAAATACCATGCTGTATATATACATACTGCTTGTGACGTACCGTAGAGTATACATATTACTTCCGAGGTACCATGCTGTATATATACATTCTACTTGTGAGGTACCGTAGAGTATACATATTACTTCTGAGGTACCATGCTGTATATATACATTCTACTTGTGAGGTACCGTAGAGTATACATATTACTTCCGAGGTACCATGCTGTATATATACATACTACTTGTGAGGTACCGTAGAGTATACATATTACTTCCGAGGTACCATTCTGTATATATACATACTTCTTGTGACGTACCATAGAGTATACATATTTCTTCCGAGGTACCATGCTGTATATATACATACTGCTTGTGACGTACCGTAGAGTATACATATTACTTCCGAGGTACCATGCTGTATATATACATTCTACTTGTGAGGTACCGTAGAGTATACATATTACTTCCGAGGCTCCATGCTGTATATATACATTCTACTTGTGAGGTACCGTAGAGTATACATATTACTTCCGAGGTACCATGCTGTATATATACATACTGCTTGTGACGTACCGTAGAGTATACATATTACTTCCGAGGTACCATGCTGTATATATACATTCTACTTGTGAGGTACCGTAGAGTATACATATTACTTCCGAGGCTCTATGCTGTATATATACATTCTACTTGTGAGGTACCGTACAGTATACATATAACTTCCGAGGTACCATGCTGTATACATACTACTTGTGATGTACCGTAGTGTATACATATTACATCCGAGGTACCATGATGTCTATATACATACTACTTGTGGGGTACCGTAGAGTATACATATTACTTCCGAGGTACCATGCTGTATATATACATTCTACTTGATCAGGTACCGTAGAGTATACATATTACTTCCGAGGTACCATGCTGTATATATACATTCTACTTGTGAGGTAACGTAGAGTATACATATTACTTCCGAGGTACCATGCTGTATATATACATACTACTTGTGAGGTACCGTAGAGTATACATATTACTTCCGAGGTACCATGCTGTATATATACATACTACTTTTGAGGTACCGTAAAGTATACATATTACATCCGATGTACCATATTGTCTATATACATACTACTTGTGGGGTACCGTAGAGTATACATATTACTTCCGAGGTACCATGATGTCTATATACATACTACTTGTGGGGTACCGTAGAGCATACATATTATTTCCGAGGTACCATGCTGTATATATACATACTACTTGTGAAATACCGTAGAGTATACATATTACTTCCGAGGTACCATGCTGTATATATACATTCTACTTGTCAGGTATCGTAGAGTATACATATTACTTCCGAGGTACCATGCTGTATATATACATTCTACTTGTGAGGTTACGTAGAGTATACATATTACTTCTGAGGTACCATGCTGTATATATACATTCTACTTGTGAGGTACCGTAGAGTATACATATTACTTCCGAGGTACCATGCTGTATATATACATACTACTTGTGAGGTACCGTAGAGTATACATATTACTTCCGAGGTACCATGTTGTATATATACATACTTCTTGTGACGTACCATAGAGTATACATATTACTTCCGAGGTACCATGCTGTATATATACATACTACTTGTGAGGTACCATAGAGTATACATATTACTTCCGAGGTACCATACAGTATATATATATATACTACTTGTGAGGTACCGTAGAGCAACATATAACTTCCGAGATACCATGCTGTATATATACATACTACTTGTGACGTACCACAGAGTATACATATTACTTCCGAGGTACCATGCTGTATATATACATACTACTTGTGAGGTACCGTAGAGTATACATATTACTTCCGAGGCTCCATGCTGTATATATACATTCTACTTGTGAGTTACCGTAGAGTATACATATTACTTCCGAGGTACCATGCTGTATACATACTACTTGTGGTGTACCGTAGTGTATACATATTACATCCGAGGTACCATGATGTCTATATACATACTACTTGTGGGGTACCGTAGAGTATACATATTACTTCCGATGTACCATGATGTCTATATACATACTACTTGTGAGGTACCGTAGAGTATACATATTACTTCCGAGGTACCATGCTGTATATATACATACTACTTGTGAGGTACCGTAGAGTATACATATTACTTCCGAGGTACCATGCTGTATATATACATTCTACTTGTCAGGTACCGTAGAGTATACATATTACTTCCGAGGTACCATGCTGTATATATACATTCTACTTGTGAGGTAACGTAGAGTATACATATTACTTCCGAGGTACCATGCTGTATATATACATACTACTTGTGAGGTACCGTAGAGTATACATATTACTTCCGAGGTACCATGCTGTATATATACATACTACTTTTGAGGTACCGTAGAGTATACATATTACATCCGATGTACCATGATGTCTATATACATACTACTTGTGGGGTACCGTAGAGTATACATATTACTTCCGAGGTACCATGATGTCTATATACATACTACTTGTGGGGTACCGTAGAGTATACATATTACTTCCGAGGTACCATGCTGTATATATACATACTACTTGTGTAATACCGTAGAGTATACATATTACTTCCGAGGTACCATGCTGTATATATACATTCTACTTGACAGGTATCGTAGAGTATACATATTACTTCCGAGGTACCATGCTGTATATATACATTCTACTTGTGAGGTACCGTAGAGTATACATATTACTTCCGACGTACCATGCTGTATATATACATACTACTTGTGAGGTACCGTAGATATACATATTACTTCCGAGGTACCATGCTGTATATATATATATACTACATGTGAGGTACCGTAGAGTATACATATTACTTCCGAGGTACCATGCTGTATATATACATACTACTTGTGAGGTACCACAGAGTATACATATTACTTCCGAGGTACCATGCTGTATATATACATACTACTTGTGAGGTACCGTAGAGTATACATATTACTTCCGAGGTACCATGCTGTATATATACTACTTCTTGTGACGTACCATAGAGTATACATATTACTTCCGAGGTACCATGCTGTATATATACATACTGCTTGTGACGTACCGTAGAGTATACATATTACTTCCGAGGTACCATGCTGTATATATACATTCTACTTGTGAGGTACCGTAGAGTATACATATTACTTCCGAGGCTCCATGCTGTATATATACATTCTACTTGTGAGGTACCGTAGAGTATACATATTACTTCCGAGGTACCATGCTGTATATATACATACTGCTTGTGACGTACCGTAGAGTATACATATTACTTCCGAGGTACCATGCTGTATATATACATTCTACTTGTGAGGTACCGTAGAGTATACATATTACTTCCGAGGCTCCATGCTGTATATATACATTCTACTTGTGAGGTACCGTAGAGTATACATATTACTTCCGAGGTACCATGCTGTATACATACTACTTGTGATGTACCGTAGTGTATACATATTACATCCGAGGTACCATGATGTCTATATACATACTACTTGTGGGGTACCGTAGAGTATACATATTACTTCCGATGTACCATGATGTCTATATACATACTACTTGTGAGGTACCGTAGAGTATACATATTACTTCCGAGGTACCATGCTGTATATATACATACTACTTGTGAGGTACCGTAGAGTATACATATTACTTCCGAGGTACCATGCTGTATATATACATTCTACTTGTCAGGTACCGTAGAGTATACATATTACTTCCGAGGTACCATGCTGTATATATACATTCTACTTGTGAGGTAACGTAGAGTATACATATTACTTCCGAGGTACCATGCTGTATATATACATACTACTTGTGAGGTACCGTAGAGTATACATATTACTTCCGAGGTACCATGCTGTATATATACATACTACTTTTGAGGTACCGTAAAGTATACATATTACATCCGATGTACCATATTGTCTATTTACATACTACTTGTGGGGTACCGTAGAGTATACATATTACTTCCGAGGTACCATGATGTCTATATACATACTACTTGTGGGGTACCGTAGAGTATACATATTATTTCCGAGGTACCATGCTGTATATATACATACTACTTGTGAAATACCGTAGAGTATACATATTACTTCCGAGGTACCATGCTGTATATATACATTCTACTTGTCAGGTATCGTAGAGTATACATATTACTTCCGAGGTACCATGCTGTATATATACATTCTACTTGTGAGGTTACGTAGAGTATACATATTACTTCCGAGGTACCATGCTGTATACATACTACTTGTGATGTACCGTAGTGTATACATATTACATCCGAGGTACCATGATGTCTATATACATACTACTTGTGGGGTACCGTAGAGTATACATATTACTTCCGATGTACCATGATGTCTATATACATACTACTTGTGAGGTACCGTAGAGTATACATATTACTTCCGAGGTACCATGCTGTATATATACATACTACTTGTGAGGTACCGTAGAGTATACATATTACTTCCGAGGTACCATGCTGTATATATACATTCTACTTGTCAGGTACCGTAGAGTATACATATTACTTCCGAGGTACCATGCTGTATATATACATTCTACTTGTGAGGTAACGTAGAGTATACATATTACTTCCGAGGTACCATGCTGTATATATACATACTACTTGTGAGGTACCGTAGAGTATACATATTACTTCCGAGGTACCATGCTGTATATATACATACTACTTTTGAGGTACCGTAGAGTATACATATTACATCCGATGTACCATGATGTCTATATACATACTACTTGTGGGGTACCGTAGAGTATACATATTACTTCCGAGGTACCATGATGTCTATATACATACTACTTGTGGGGTACCGTAGAGTATACATATTACTTCCGAGGTACCATGCTGTATATATACATACTACTTGTGTAATACCGTAGAGTATACATATTACTTCCGAGGTACCATGCTGTATATATACATTCTACTTGTCAGGTATCGTAGAGTATACATATTACTTCCGAGGTACCATGCTGTATATATACATTCTACTTGTGAGGTACCGTAGAGTATACATATTACTTCCGACGTACCATGCTGTATATATACATACTACTTGTGAGGTACCGTAGAGTATACATATTACTTCAGAGGTACCATGCTGTATATATATATATACTACATGTGAGGTACCGTAGAGTATACATATTACTTCCGAGGTACCATGCTGTATATATACATACTACTTGTGAGGTACCACAGAGTATACATATTACTTCCGAGGTACCATGCTGTATATATACATACTACTTGTGAGGTACCGTAGAGTATACATATTACTTCCGAGGTACCATGCTGTATATATACTACTTCTTGTGACGTACCATAGAGTATACATATTACTTCCGAGGTACCATGCTGTATATATACATACTGCTTGTGACGTACCGTAGAG